>CALYLW010001609.1:121648-183801 GCA_944989445.1 Ampullaceana balthica | reverse complement strand
TTTATATATTAGATTGTGTTAGTATTTTTTTCAAGGCTTCATATTTAGCGGTGCGCGTTCTAAAATCTTTTATCGCCTGATTACTGTGCGCAAATTTTCGTGTACCCATCTTAAATTTAGCTGTGTACTAATAATATAACATTTATATTTTTTATTGTCTTTTCCATACGCTATTGTCTTTTACATAAGCTATACACTTATACAATTTAAACTTAGGCTACCGGACCTATTAACATAGTAGATTAAACTAAATAAAGTGATCCTGAAAACGCTTAAATATTATGTTTTGCGAATTAGATTTGTTATGTTCATTCCTTTGTAGTTGGATTAAAATGGGCCATTTTAAAAATCAATATTGTCATTGTTTCACATTCGATTTTTAACAGACATTTGATTTTTATTTTATTTTTAAATCAAGAATATAATTTCTTTCTTTTTTAGAAACAAAATCTTTTGTTGGGCCATGAAAGTGAATAAAAAGAATTGCATTCCTTTATGATATTATACCAATAGCATAAAGCTATAAATTTTAATCGTAAATGTAGACACAAATATATAACAATTCAAATATTATTTCCATATTATAACAACAATAAATATATTACAAAAGTAGAGTTATTTTTTATCCAGTTGTAATGAGCCGACTTTTTATTAAGCCAGAATATTTCTATAACCATAAATAATATAATAGTCCAAGTCACTCACTCATTGGATATGGAAAGTTGAGGATTGATATACGACAGTCTATAGCAGTTAAAAAATCGTGTGGTGATTAGCACTGTAAAAATGTTTAATATGATGTCATTGTTTGATCTTATATTTTAAAATACAAGGTGTGCATCGGTGCGAAAAATAATTATAAATTAAAGATGCGCTGTAAAAAAATATTATATGACGTCATTGTTTTAGCTCACATTTTAATTTTGGAAAAGGTAACAATGTAAAAAGAGTATTTTATAAAATAATTTGTGTACATTCCAGGAATTTTAATATTTCGTTCTTATCAAACAAGGATAAGTTACCTGGGCTTTTAACAAAAGACAAAGTGGGCGCCGTAGGCGTCCTACAACCCCTATTATAAAATAATTTGTGTAACTTTCAGAAAGTTTAATATTTCGGATTTATCATTACAAGGACAAGTTAGTTGGGCTTTTGAAAAAGGTGGGCGCAGTAGTAAAAAAAGTTTGCACCGCAGCCCAACCTAGTTTATTATTAGTGTCTAAGTACGGTGCGCACATTTTCTTGATTCTTTTTAATACGACTACTTTAGTTTCTTTCAAGTATTTTAGAAAGTACATTTCATATATAACATTTATAATTTAATTTATTGGCGCTATAGGTTAAGAAGTTTTTGCCTTTGAGGGGGATAGTGCCATATTATCTTTACCTAATAGACGCTGATGCAAATATTGTATTAATTACAATTGTGTTACGATTCAGTGTCGTAAATATATATGAGTTTTTTTTAGTGACGACAGTGGTAGAGATCTTTCTGAAAAATGTCAACAAAGCAGTGGCGTTTTTTAAAGGGATACAAACAAACAAACATACACACATCTACTGAGCTTTATATATTAGATATGCGTTTAAATTATTTTATTTAAATTTTTCCACGATGCATTGGATTACTATTTTACATGTGTGAAGGAAATTGCGATTTTTAAAAATATAATTCATAACTCGACATTTAATTAAAAGCCATAGATGTAGCGAGTTTATTTTATGTGGAAAGCGATGGCCTATATCAAATAAACTTAGGCTTTAAAAAAGGTGAAATAAGATATATATATATATATATATACACTATACATTTTAAACTTTTGCTACTAAACGTATTAACAGAAATTGACTAAATTTAATAAAGTGATCCTGCAAACGCTTAATTAATATGAAGTTTTGGGGGTGAGACTACAATCAGGCTTTTAAATAGGTAAATGTATAATATAAAAAAAGGGTATTAGTAGGATTGACAGGACGTAACACAACAGCGAACTACTGGACTACTTGGATTTCACCGCAGCTAAGTGTTTTTTTTATTATTTCGTTTTATTCGTTTCATTTGTGTACTATTTGTCCGTCGAGGAAGGCGCTTTGCCGAAACGTTCGCTGTTGTATTACGTCGTGTCAGGCCTACTAATACCCTGCTTTTATATTATACATTTAACTAATTAATTTGAATTGCGAATTGAACATGTTATGTTCATTCCTTTGTAGTCGGAATAAAATAGTCCATTTTTATATTTCATTTTTAATCAGTTTTCAGATGTGCTAATTAACAGAAGTTTGAATCTTATCTTTAATGTGGATATATATTTTTTTCAGAAACAAAACATCTGGAGTGTGTGTATTGAATATAATTTACAAAATATTTTGCCTTATCAGAAATAGGGAACCAAAAAAATATTGCTTTTTGAAATTATACACATTGCATAAAAACTGTAAATATAAATCGTAAGATTTAGAGACATAAAATGTGTTACATATTATTTCCCTGTTCATACAATTATGAATACGTCAAAAGGAAGAGTTATTTTGGTCCAGTACATTTACTTTATAACAAGACTTTAATTTATGTAGCCAGCTTTCTATAATCTTTTATTGTCTAAATATAGTGTGTACATTTTATTGATATCATTTTAATACGACGTTTTTTTGTGTTTTTTTATCAAAGTATTATATATTATGTATATGACTTATGCAATTTTAGTTGATTTATCTTATAAAATACGTGTATGTGTGTAATAGCGTTTATATGTCAGTTTGTTATTGTGTGTGTTTAGTTAATTGATTGCTATGAAAATATAACTATAAAATACAATTGTAATATCAATTTTATTGATGCACAAAACTTTATGCCTATTTGAAGAACAGGAAAAATTTTTATTGCGTTATCATGGATGACGTGCAACAAAATTGTACTTCCCGTGAGTGCACCACAAATCACCAGTGCTGGCGTCTTTTAATATAATATTTTTATTGATAAACTAAGATGAGAATATTATTGATAGCTTCTTAAATTAAAATTGTATTTAACTATAATTGACTGCTCCTTGAGAAGTAGCACTAAACATCTGTGCTGACAAATATGTCTTTGTATAACATGTTACTGAATGTATAATAATATTTTATTTTTGGAAAAAAATATATTTTAAAATTATGTTCATTTCAAGTTAAGTAAACTGCTAAATTTATATATTTACTTTTACATATACTCATATCTAAATATTATGCCGCCGAGTAATTTTGAGATTTGGCGTAATTTTATTTAAGTGGCACGCCACTTGATCTCGATCCCTGTAATTATGGATACAATGTTAATATAATGTCACCTTCCCCCATAAACTTTTATTTTATCTTTAAAAAAATAAAATTTTATCGTTCACACCTCTCATAAGTTGAAACTTTTCTTGAAATTATAACTTAAAGTAGAAAAGCATAAACTAGCCATACCGTATTATAGTCGTTGAAAAATTTAGAAAATTCGCCATCTTATAAAAATGCACATGATGAAATCTACACACAGACTTTCTGTAAAAATATAAATAAAACACATTTATTTCCAATGTCTTAATGAAATGAGAATGTAGTCTGTACACATTTAAAAACAACTGTGTGAATGACACGTAGACTGAAGACTTGAAATTTTATATAAAATTACCATCATAACACGTTGACTGAAGACTGAAAATGTTATAACAGATGCCAATATTAGATACCGGATAGTTTTTATAGTATGCTTTAGGGTGTGATGTTATGTTAATTTATTAACATGTATTTCTATTTTGATACGATCCGTTGGAAACTTATGACACAACCAATGATTGGCTAAGAAAGATTGAAAAGTTAATGTTTGAAATAAATATTTGTAGGAAGGCAAATTAGGAACTTAAAAAGAAAGCAGTAAAAACTCGCATATGAATTAAAGAGTTAATAACATAATTTTAATGATATAAAGAAGCAGAATTAAAAAAAAATTGCTATATTTTAGCTTTCAAAAATAATTGCATTGTTAATAAGAATTATGGGGTAAGATTTAATATAAAAATACAATCAATGTCTTTAAGAAAAAGAAAATAAAAACATCGTGTTTTGTTTCCGCGTTAATTTGGGCATTTGTATGCTTGCTTGTTTGTTTGTTTGTTTTTTTGTTGTTGTTTTTTATTTTAAATTTCAATTGACGTTTCAGATTTCCTTTAATTTTATGAACTATAAAAAAACCTATTTATTTCGAGTAAATGTTTCATTATTATGTTTTTTTTATATCATCAATTTGAGGCACACGACTATAAATCTATGTTGCAATTTATTTTTTAAGCGGAGCATACAATCTAAAAAAACATTGTCGCTGCAGTTATTGCCATCTCTACATGGCACAATAGAAAGACGTCTCAATGTGAATATATGAGAAGACATCTCAATGTGAATATATGAGAAGACATCTCAATGTGAATATATGAGAAGACATCTCAATGTGAATATATGAGAAGACATCTCAATGTGAATATATGAGAAGACATCTCAATGTGAATATATGAGAAGACATCTCAATGTGAATATATGAGAAGACATCTCAATGTGAATATATGAGGAGACATCTCAATGTGAATATATGAGAAGACGTCTCAATGTGAATATATGAGAAGACGTCTCAATGTGAATATATGAGAAGACATCTCAATGTGAATATATGAGAAGACATCTCAATGTGAATATATGAGAAGACATCTCAATGTGAATATATGAGAAGACATCTCAATGTGAATATATGAGAAGACATCTCAATGTGAATATATGAGAAGACATCTCAATGTGAATATATGAGAAGACATCTCAATGTGAATATATGAGAAGACATCTCAATGTGAATATATGAGAAGACATCTCAATGTGAATATATGAGAAGACATCTCAATGTGAATATATGAGAAGACATCTCAATGTGAATATATGAGAAGACATCTCAATGTGAATATATGAGAAGACATCTCAATGTGAATATATGAGAAGACATCTCAATGTGAATATATGAGAAGACATCTCAATGTGAATATATGAGAAGACATCTCAATGTGAATATATGAGAAGACATCTCAATGTGAATATATGAGAAGACATCTCGATGTGAATATATGAGAAGACATCTCAACAATATCCCCTGGGAAGAGAACTCAACATTAAACAAAGTGAAGGAATCTGATTGCGTGTTCTGTAGAGAAATTGTATTGTTGGCAAAACAAAGTCTCACTGTTAACTTCTTTCGTAATCTACCCATGTATTCCACAGTTTCGTAATCTACCCATGTATTCCACAGTTTTGTAATCTACCCATGTATTCCACAGTTTTGTAATCTACCCATGTATTCCACAGTTTCGTAATCTACCCATGTATTCCACAGTTTTGTAATCTACCCATGTATTCCACAGTTTCGTAATCTACCCATGTAGTCCACAGTTTTGTAATCTACCCATGTATTCCACAGTTTTGTAATCTACCCATGTAGTCCACAGTTTTGTAATCTACCCATGTATTCCACAGTTTTGTAATCTACCCATGTATTCCACAGTTTTGTAATCTACCCATGTAGTCCACAGTTTTGTAATCTACCCATGTAGTCCACAGTTTTGTAATCTACCCATGTATTCCACAGTTTTGTGATCTACCCATGTAGTCCACAGTTTTGTAATCTACCCATGTATTCCACAGTTTTGTGATCTACCCATGTAGTCCACAGTTTTGTAATCTACCCATGTAGTCCACAGTTTTGTAATCTACCCATGTATTCCACATTTTTTTTAATCTACCCATGTAGTCCACAGTTTTGTAATCTACCCATGTAGTCCACAGTTTTGTAATCTACCCATGTATTCCACAGTTTTGTAATCTACCCTTGTAGTCCACAGTTTTGTAATCTACCCATGTATTCCACAGTTTTGTAATCTACCTATGTATTCCACAGTTTTGTAATCTACTCATGTGTTATTGCGCGTGGTGATCAAAGTTATTGTTCGCTGGGCTGTCGAACCAAGACTCTTAAATTAGTCACAGGTTCGATTCCACAGTGCCGGCAAGTTCCCTGAGTTCACCTAGCTCCCATTGGTAGCCTTTCCGGTTGATGAGGCTCGTTTACCTTGGCTGGTAGTTCATCTAGGAAAAGGAAACTCTCATCTGCCTTGCGGCTATACCCGCTACCCGGAAAAGGCTAAGGGAGTAAAACCCTGACATAACAAAAAACAGGAAAATTGAGCACCTACAGGTGGTCTTACATAAGACTTATTTATATTCCGGCAGCTCCTGTGACGTTAATGGCACCAAGCTGCATCGCTGCAATTCGTTACGTGCAGATGGGGGCATGCTAATTCTCCCAGGCTTGCATCTACTCTGGAGAGGACACTCCAGCGTCGCAGCAAGGTGTCGAAAAAAATAGGAAGCAGCAGTTACCGGTTCTAAGCCAAAATTAAATTAAAAACTCGTACCACACCAAGAAAAAGGGATGTCCATGCATCAACACCTTCTACATGAAAGACAGATTAAAAACGCAGCTGTTCACTAACAAAGCGCACGAAGGTCTCCCAAATAAGTCCACATACTTCACAATTGACTCCAAATGGACGCATCTCAAAGAGATGACATATAATCTGCGTTAAATGCCTTTTGGCAAAATATCTCACAAAAACACGGACTGGTTTGATGCACATTGAGACGAGATGAAACCTGTCACTGAAGCCAAAAGTAAAGCACTTATGGCCTACATCCGACGGAATGCATGCTTTAAAAACAGCCAAGTCGCATGCCCAAAAAGTCGAACATCAATGTGCCAATACCTTGTGGCTTAACCTCTGCTCAAGCATACAGTCTGCTGCAGACATGGGCAATGCCAAAGCCATGTATGAAAATATTTTTTTTTAAAACCTGGCCCTCTGACGTCCAAAGTTGCCCACCCCCTCCTAAAGTCCAAAAGTGGAGAAATTATGCAAGACAAGTCAGCGCAGCTGAAATGGTGGGTTGAGCATTATCAGGAACTGTTTGCAACAGTTACCACAGTCTCCAGGTCCAGATGACATCCCAGCTATGCCACCCATGGAAGAACTTGATGTCGCGCCCACACAGGAAGAGCTGAGCAAGGCAATAGACTGCCTATGTTGTTGGAAAGCTCCTGGTAATGATGGCATACTACCAGAAGCTCTAAAGAGAGGCAATACAGCTTTACTCAAACTTTGCACGGGCTTCTTTCACTCTGTTGGGAACAAGGCTACATCACACAGGACCTTACAGATGCAAATATAGTGACACTAAGAACACGGCTACATCACACAGGACCTTACAGATACAAATATAGTGACACTAAGAACAAGGCTACATCACACAGGACCTTACAGATACAAATATAGTGACACTAAGAACAAGGCTACATCACACAGGACCTTACAGATACAAATATAGTGACACTAAGAACAAGGCTACATCACACAGGACCTTACAGATACAAATATAGTGACACTAAGAACAAGGCTACATCACACAGGACCTTACAGATACAAATATAGTGACACTAAGAACAAGGCTACATCACACAGGACCTTACAGATACAAATATAGTGACACTAAGAACAAGGCTACATCACACAGGACCTTACAGATACAAATATAGTGACACTAAGAACAAGGCTACATCACACAGGACCTTACAGATACAAATATAGTGACACTAAGAACAAGGCTACATCACACAGGACCTTACAGATACAAATATAGTGACACTAAGAACAAGGCTACATCACACAGGACCTTACAGATACAAATATAGTGACACTAAGAACAAGGCTACATCACACAGGACCTTACAGATACAAATATAGTGACACTAAGAACAAGGCTACATCACACAGGACCTTACAGATACAAATATAGTGACACTAAGAACAAGGCTACATCACACAGGACCTTACAGATACAAATATAGTGACACTAAGAACAAGGCTACATCACACAGGACCTTACAGATACAAATATAGTGACACTAAGAACAAGGCTACATCACACAGGACCTTACAGATACAAATATAGTGACACTAAGAACAAGGCTACATCACACAGGACCTTACAGATACAAATATAGTGACACTAAGAACAAGGCTACATCACACAGGACCTTACAGATACAAATATAGTGACACTAAGAACAAGGCTACATCACACAGGACCTTACAGATACAAATATAGTGACACTAAGAACAAGGCTACATCACACAGGACCTTACAGATACAAATATAGTGACACTAAGAACAAGGCTACATCACACAGGACCTTACGGATACAAATATAGTGACACTAAGAACAAGGCTACATCACACAGGACCTTACAGATACAAATATAGTGACACTAAGAACAAGGCTACATCACACAGGACCTTACAGATACAAATATAGTGACACTAAGAACAAGGCTACATCACACAGGACCTTACAGATACAAATATAGTGACACTAAGAACAAGGCTACATCACACAGGACCTTACAGATACAAATATAGTGACACTAAGAACAAGGCTACATCACACAGGACCTTACAGATACAAATATAGTGACACTAAGAACAAGGCTACATCACACAGGACCTTACAGATACAAATATAGTGACACTAAGAACAAGGCTACATCACACAGGACCTTACAGATACAAATATAGTGACACTAAGAACAAGGCTACATCACACAGGACCTTACAGATACAAATATAGTGACACTAAGAACAAGGCTACATCACACAGGACCTTACAGATACAAATATAGTGACACTAAGAACAAGGCTACATCACACAGGACCTTACAGATACAAATATAGTGACACTAAGAACAAGGCTACATCACACAGGACCTTACAGATACAAATATAGTGACACTAAGAACAAGGCTACATCACACAGGACCTTACAGATACAAATATAGTGACACTAAGAACAAGGCTACATCACACAGGACCTTACAGATACAAATATAGTGACACTAAGAACAAGGCTACATCACACAGGACCTTACAGATACAAATATAGTGACACTAAGAACAAGGCTACATCACACAGGACCTTACAGATACAAATATAGTGACACTAAGAACAAGGCTACATCACACAGGACCTTACAGATACAAATATAGTGACACTAAGAACAAGGCTACATCACACAGGACCTTACAGATACAAATATAGTGACACTAAGAACAAGGCTACATCACACAGGACCTTACAGATACAAATATAGTGACACTAAGAACAAGGCTACATCACACAGGACCTTACAGATACAAATATAGTGACACTAAGAACAAGGCTACATCACACAGGACCTTACAGATACAAATATAGTGACACTAAGAACAAGGCTACATCACACAGGACCTTACAGATACAAATATAGTGACACTAAGAACAAGGCTACATCACACAGGACCTTACAGATACAAATATAGTGACACTAAGAACAAGGCTACATCACACAGGACCTTACAGATACAAATATAGTGACACTAAGAACAAGGCTACATCACACAGGACCTTACAGATACAAATATAGTGACACTAAGAACAAGGCTACATCACACAGGACCTTACGGATACAAATATAGTGACACTAAGAACAAGGCTACATCACACAGGACCTTACGGATACAAATATAGTGACACTAAGAACAAGGCTACATCACACAGGACCTTACAGATACAAATATAGTGACACTAAGAACAAGGCTACATCACACAGGACCTTACGGATACAAATATAGTGACACTAAGAACAAGGCTACATCACACAGGACCTTACAGATACAAATATAGTGACACTAAGAACAAGGCTACATCACACAGGACCTTACGGATACAAATATAGTGACACTAAGAACAAGGCTACATCACACAGGACCTTACAGATACAAATATAGTGACACTAAGAACAAGGCTACATCACACAGGACCTTACGGATACAAATATAGTGACACTAAGAACAAGGCTACATCACACAGGACCTTACGGATACAAATATAGTGACACTAAGAACAAGGCTACATCACACAGGACCTTACAGATACAAATATAGTGACACTAAGAACAAGGCTACATCACACAGGACCTTACAGATACAAATATAGTGACACTAAGAACAAGGCTACATCACACAGGACCTTACAGATACAAATATAGTGACACTAAGAACAAGGCTACATCACACAGGACCTTACGGATACAAATATAGTGACACTAAGAACAAGGGCGATAGAAGTGACTGCTATAACTATCGTGGCATCTCCCTCCTTAGTATTTAGGTAAGACCTTTGCACGTGTCCTACTAACACGATTATAGAGCTTAGCCTCCCGAGTTTATCCAGAATCTCAGTGCGGTTTCCGGGCTGATCGGTCTACCATAGTCATGGTGTTCTCCATACAGCAGCTAAAGGAAAAATGCATAGAGAATTAGATGCCACTATACATTGCCTTTGTGGATCTTACGAAAGTGTTTGATTTAGTCAGCCGCAACGGGCTATTCCAAATCAAAGAAGAAATCGGATGTCCACCAATATAAAATTTATTTTATTTTAATTATCTCCATAAATTCTGATTATCGTTTAATGAGTGTTATCCTTATCGGCGAGCAGATTTATATGTCAATTAAGTTTTTTCCTATTAATCGACTGATTCTGACGTCTGTGTATTATACTAATCAGCTTAGACTTAAAGTGGGAATATTCTTTTTTTTTCACTTGTCTTGTATAGATGTATATAGATGTAAATAAAATAAATAAATATCCCTTTAATAAGACAGATGATAAAAACTAAATGTATGTCTTTCTATGTATTTAGACGTATATCAATATCACAAAAAATTCATTGACATCATTATATTTAGATGTATATCAATATCACAAAAAAGTACAAAGAAGTTATAATAGTATATTTATCTACTACTAGTAGAACTTCACACTTTGTTAAACTCTGTAGATGTTATCTAACATGTTGGGACATACCCCACACACCAAAACACTGGTTCTGATTGTGTCAATGTGTTGATGTATTTTAGGCAAAGGAATATACTATAATAACTTCTTTGTACTTGTTTGTGATATTGATATACGTCTAAATACAATGATGTCAATGAATTTATTGCGAAATTGCAAATGTTTATATTTACTTAATTACTTGTATGCGAAGATTTTGACATTACCATATAAACAATATTCGCGTTACATGTTCGTTGGTCTGTGTGCAAAACAAATACCGTCTGTAAATGTATGCAGCATTCATTTTATGTCTACAATTTTTTATTAAACAATCACATATATATTTTATTATCAACATATGTCCAACATAGACATATACATATAATTTTAAACTAACCAGCTATTACCTAGAAAATATGAGACCTGAGAGAGTTTGTGAGGCTATTAGAATGTTATTGATGGTTATTGTGAGAAAATGACATTAAATCAGATTATAAAAACTAAGATACAGTTATAATGACATTAAATCAGATTATAAAAACTAAGATACAGTTATAATGACATTAAATCAGATTATAAAAACTAAGATACAGTTATAATGACATTAAATCAGATTATAAAAACTAAGATACAGTTATAATGACATTAAATCAGATTATAAAAACTAAGATACAGTTCACAGAAAGTTAAGGTGCACATATAGGGTATAGGAAGTTTTCGTGTTAATGTCTGAGTTGATAACGAGATATATAAATAGACAAATAGAAGAACACCAAGATAGGAAGTACAGCTTCCCATTAAATACAACTATGCTACAAAAATGTGTGGAGTAGAGCAGAAGTAATGACGTCATTTGCAATTAATAAAATATTTATAAACAAGTAGCCATTTTGTATATAGACATATATTTCTATTCTATATGCTCTGTATATTTTCTTAATTATATTTTAAGATTGTTTATTTTTCCCCATGGATAAGGTGCTAATTATTTTTTTCGGCCTTTTAAGGTCAGTCTTCTAGATATCATTTATCCTGACACCTTGGCTACAAGTGCAAATATGTAAGAAATTAAAAAATCAAGGGATACAACTAACACATTTTATACTAAAAATTGTTTATTTTAAATTTAGTAAATAGATTTTGTCAGGTAAATTCTTTGATACAATCCAGTTTATGTCTTTTTTTTAATTAAAAAAATTCAAATAATGTGCCTTTATTTCTATAAATTGATTTGAAAAATCTATATATATAAAACAATTGTACCTATAATTTTTAGACAAAAATAAAAACTTAATCGTTGTTTAAACGATCCCTGCGCTATTTATATGAGTATTAATTAGTTTTATCAATTTTTATTACTTTGAAAATATATTTGACAGCAAAACTTATCTCATCATTATGGCAAATATAAAGTAGTAATTATAAGTTCTATGCATTTGGGTTTCTTCTGACCTTCCCTCTATTGAATTTCGATTTTTTAACTGACAATTTTGACAGTAAAACATCTCTGATATGCCCTTACGAAGTCTATGGTAACACTAGCTATACAATTGTAACATTAACTTTTTACAAAAAATATATTGATTTATTTTAATAATTTTTACTTATTTAAAATTAAGAAATAAAGTAAGCAATTTCATTCTTTTTTTATTTGACTCAATTTTTTTTTATTAAAGAGAGTAAAATACACGCATGTTTTATTTGAAATGTTATCCCTTGCTACGCCGGTTGTTAAGCTATGCCTTTTTTAAATGCTTGTTTTATTTATACAATTTAAATTAATTATACACTTGAATGTCTTTCTTGATCGATTGCGCTCCTCATCTTAAGTTAAATTTTCTTAAAGAAAAGTATTTATTTGTATATATGTCTGACTAGCGTACAATTTAGTTTTATTACAACCAGAAGGCCGAACTTAAAAGTCATAAAAAAATAAATACATAAAAACTATTTTTGGCATATTTGCACCAACATAAGAAAAGTAAGTATATACAGCAGGCACAAAAATAACATTTCTGATGTCTCCCTACAGTATGAAATATGCAGTGCCTGTATATGAAATTTTTGAAATAAATTATACCTTAAATAATATTTTAAGTGCCCCTTTGATTTAAATCAGTGGTTACCAAACTTTTTTGGCTTACCGCCCACTTTCCAGAAAAAATTATTACTCAGCGCAATTTTTTAAATTATTATCCTAACACTGGGACGGGCAAACCATGGCCCGCGGGTCACATGCGGCCAACCAGAGTATATTATGCGGCCCTTAGGCATGTACACGTGGTGATCTTATGTCATGTTAATCATTGTTTTTTCTTAGAATTTTTAATGATATTTTTGAAATTTTATTCCGAGCATTTTATTCGAATCTAGATATATATAATCGGTTTAATGGCTCCAGAATCATTAGTAATTAATTGTTACCATACCTATTTGAAATTACATTTCAGCTCAACCGGAATAGGCTTCTGATTACGAGTTACACTTCGATATTTCGAACAGTTTTGGAAATGTGTAATTTAAAAGCAAATAAACGTTGATTTAACAAAAAGTTCTACCAAAAAGTGTATGATTGGGTACGAATGTCTTTTTTAAAATGACGAATTAACTGTTAAATATTGCTTCACGGCGTTGGGAGAAAGCAGCCTGCTTGCTATGCCGTATGTGTGTGAGCATCTTTAAGGAGTACGACTTAAAAAGATACCACCAAACAAAACATTTGTATTTCGGGCACAATTTAACGAACCAAGAAAAAAGGTAAATGCAAAAAGTTTGTTAATAATTTAAAGAAGCAGCAATATGTTTTCACCAAACAGTCTTAAATACAAGATGCTGCAACCAAAGCCAGTTTGGAGATGTCCCATAAGATCGTAAAACGGAGCAAGGCTTTTTCTGACAGTGTGTCCAGAACAGAAAACATTATTTGACAAAATTTCTTTATCAAGGGAACTGTAGTCAGGCGTTTTCAAAAAAAAATTAGTGAAAATTTTATGTACCAACTTCGAGATGCAAGCAAATACTTTTTGTGGTACTCTCGCAGTGGATTAAAGTACCAATGTATAGGAACAGCACAATTGTTGGTATTTATACGGGGAATAAATCCTCATTTCGAGCATAACGAAGAATTACTTAGTGTTAACCACTCAAAGAAACAACTATAGGCCAGAATTTATTCAGTGATGTTGAGAACTGTGTTAACATATCTAGGTTGATGTGGAACAAGATGGCAAATGCAATAACCGATGGAGCGCGCGCTTTAAATGGAAAAAGTAGTATGAACAATACATTTTTTAAGGATTAATCGACCCACCACTTATAAATCTACTGGAATTTAAAAAAAAAGAATATTTCGGCCCATAAATATAAACTAATTTCCGGACGATTACACGAACATTTCGATTTTTCACTATTGACTGACGTGACTGTTCAAAATGTTGATAAAGCTTGTTGTGTCCATTGAGAGAAATAGTTTAACTACCATGCAATGTTCCCTCTAAATCTAAATTTCGTTGGTCCTTGTGCAAAGTTGCAAATCGTCCATTTTTTGTGCAGTATTTTACAAAATTTGCTTCGTGGTGATTCGAAACTCCTTCGTGGCGTCGGTAAAATATCTGCGCAGCGGCGCTGCTTAAAGGAAACATTGCTACCATGGTTCTAGCACTTCGCTTACATATCATCTGCAAACTAAACATCCACTACAGTCTCATAAACTTCAGCTGAGACAATCTAAAGCTATGTGAAAGATTGTTCTGCTCGGCTGGTTATATTGTCAATAAGACCCACTCATCACTTAAACCAAATAATGTCAATACACATGTCTCTTGGCGTTGTTAGTTAAAAGATGTCATATATATAAGACATACCAGTAATATTTTGATTTTCGACAAGTACGTTTAATAAATGTTACTCGTGACACCATAAATTTCATCGAAATTAAAGATAAATTAATCATTAATTTTTCAAAAGATAACGATTAAATTTAAATTAATATTTAACAGCCCTATAAACCTTTTTATCTGGCAGTCACACTTCATTTGAAGCGGCTCTGGTCGGCACTTGTGGCCTCTCCCAATGTATGTCCCTGTAACGCTTCTGTCGTTAACCTCCAGTGGGGACAGACATGGGGACTATAACGGAGGCCACCATGAGGACAATGACGGGGAAAACCAGAAGGACTTTGATGGGGGCCACCACAAGGATTTTAATTTAAATTTAATCGTTAACTTTTGAAAAAGTATCGATTAATTAATCAATAATTTTGATTAAAGCCAAAATAGAAATTTATGACGTCATTACACTGAACATTTCAAGGGAAGTAACAAAAACAGATAATTGACTTTTTAAAATTTTATTGCGTCATTTCCCTTGTCTAATAGACATTGTAAAATTAAGAATATTTTGAACTAAATTTTATGACAATGTGTTGATACTTGATCAGATGTTTGTGCTGAAGGTGGTACGTCAGCGATGTATTTGATCCTTTAAAAGAGAATTGTTTATGGCAGTGACCACATTAAACTTTTTCACCACCTTCGACTTTGCCATCCGCAGTTAGCTTAAAAACAAAACAGTACGTCATCTGTCCAGTTATATGTTTAAATTTAACTGCGCTGATGCTGTCGGTCATTTTTTAGTTGACGTCTGCCGGTCCACATAAATTAATAAAATAAATTATAATATTACGCAGGAGAAGATTGTACGTGCAAAAAATATAAATTATTATTAATAATTAATTATTTATTAATAAAAATTTTTAAAAAATATTATAAATATTTTCTTTAATTTTAATCGAATTTTTATCAGTTAAAATAATTTTAATCGATACAAATTTTTAACGATTAATCGATAAATTAATAGTTAATTTCCGCAGCCCTAGTATATTGATATTTATATATCAAATAAATGATAATTAAACAAAACAAATAAGTATAAGAATAGCATGTGTGACCTAAGCTTAATTTGTCCATAACGTGTCAGCAAGTCATTGAGAAAAGTATATTTGGAAAAGTTGTTATCTGTCTTTAGTTTTAAAAACCTGGAAAGTATGAATGTTTCCGGTGTGTAATAAAGGAGAATTACATGGCTTCATGGAATAGAACGAGAAGTACAGTAAACCAATTATTTTAGTTCTTATAATAGAACAAAGAAAGAAAGTAAAGAAGATCATAACTGACCAGAGAGTGAATAGACAGATAGAAGATCACTAAGTTAGAAAGTACAGCGTCACATTAAATATATCAATACTCTATAAACCGATGGAGTAGAGCAGAAATAATGACGTCATTAACATATTTAAAATCATGCGATATCATTCCATAAACCAATATCGCCATTTTGTATTTAATTAAATAGATTTGACTAAATGTTCACACCAAATAATTACATAGTTAAATATTATGTATGTTATCCAAGAGATACCTTGTAAATAATGGTTTTGAAAATTTAGTTTCAGTTCCCGAGATAACATTTATCGTGAAGCCAATACAATAAAAAATATGAATTAGATTAATTGTCTCAAGGGATATTATTATTTCCTTTTTTATGTCTTTCTTTTAATATCTTTAATTTGATTACTTTTTTTTCATTTGTATTATTATTGCACATTTTTTTAAGTTAATATAAATTTATTATCAAACAAAAAAATTATTTAAAATCATTCCTGAATTTTAATTATTTGCATTTAAATATATGTATATATGTAAACTACTTATTTTCAATTTTTTAAAAGTATTGAATTGTCGAATGAATCAACCCTTGTGCTGCCAAATTGTTAATACATAAAGGCGTCCATATTCGTCAGGTGGCATCCACTTTATTCGATCCTAGAAATAGGATAAACATTAAAATAGCTTTTATATACTTAACAACCGTTTCTGACTCAAATTACGTAATAAACAAGCTGGCAATAGAGTCCATATTATTATTATTGAATGATACAATATAACTGCAAAATCCGGATAGTGACTTTTAACAATATAAGAATAAATTAACAATGAAGATACGTTTTTAATTTCTACCCTTAATAAACAGTTCTTTTAAATTCAAATTAATTCTGAATGTTAACCCTATAGAATGAGGAGAGCAACAAACTGAGTTAAGTAATATCAGATATATTTCAGAAACAAAACTTTAAATTTGTAACATGCGAAATTAATAAGAGTGAAAATAACAAAATCAAATGTTATGCATATTTATAGTGTGAAGAAATGTTATATTGCTATTTCATACGAGGTATAATAGCAGATCCATTGCACTGAAAATCTATCTTTAAGCATAAGAAGGCAATGGTATCTAATGCAGTGTTGTTAAAATTATCCATTCGTAAATAGAAAATATTGACTAGTGTCCAAATTTATAAACTACATTTCTAGTAACAAGGAATAATAATATTGTTGTTATGATCCTAATATTTTAGTTTATAGAATAAATAATGTTAATTAGAGGAACGAAGAAAGTGTCGTAACACTTAGAATTTAAAATTATAAAGAAAAAGGGGGTTGCGGTGGGAACTTCAAATTACTCCGCTGCAGTCCCTTTTTCAGACATAGCATTTAATATTTATTCTTTCAAATTTACATTTATTTTTGGCTGAAGGCCTTACAATTTTTTTTATTTTTAAATCCTTTATATTAACTCGTGGTGTCTGCGGCGGACCTTGCTTGCTTGCTTGCTTGCTTGTCGACAAAACTTTTGATCGATTTTAACCCACTTGCTCGCAAGATAGCGAGCTGAAATTTTGCAGGCAGTTTCGTACCGATAATAAAAACAATGTATCAAAATTTCAGATCGATCGCATGTACCGTAATTAAATTATTGATTTTTTAGATTATTTTATTTATTCCTATGTATCATGCTATTTTTTGAGATAGAGCGTCGCGGTGCGTATTATATTGAACAACCTTTCTGTCGCGCAATAAGGTGCGTATTTTATTGACAGCTCTTTTTATAAACATATTCCTGATCGGTGCGCATTATATTAAACATGTTTTACGACACAACTGCAATTTTGTATTTCTGGATGGTCTGGCGCTGCGTATTATAATGAACATTCTTTTAATTACTTCTCGTACATAAAGGATTTATAGTCAAAAACTTGGTTTTTTACGGGTTTTTCTTATTAAATCCTTTATATTAACTCGTGGTGTCTGCGGCGGACCTTGCTTGCTTGCTTGCTTGTCGCCAAAACTTTTGATCGATTTTTAACCCACTTGCTCGCAAGATAGCGAGCTGAAATTTTGCAGGCAGTTTTGTACCGATGATAAAAACAATGTATCAAAATTTCAGATCGATCGCATGTACCGTAATTAAATTATTGATTTTTTAGATTATTTTTTTTATTCCTATGTATCATGCTATTTTTTGAGATAGAGCGTCGCGGTGCGTATTATATTGAACAACCTTTCTGTCGCGCAATAAGGTGCGTATTTTATTGACAGCTCTTTTTATAAACATATTCCTGATCGGTGCGTATTATATTAAACATGTTTTACGACACAACTTCAATTTTGTATTTATGGATGGTCTGGCGCTGCGTATTATAATGAACATTCTTTTAGTTACTTCTCGTACATAAAGGATTTATAGTCAAAAACTTGGTTTTTTACGGGTTTTTCTTATTAAATCCTTTATATTAACTCGTGGTGTCTGCGGCCGACCGACCTTGCTTGCTTGCTTGTCGCCAAAACTTTTGATCGATTTTTAACCCACTTGCTCGCAAGATGGCGAGCTGAAATTTTGCAGGCAGTTTTCGTACCGATGATAAAAACAATGTATCAAATTTTCAGATCGATCGCATGTACCGTAATTAAATTATTGATTTTTTAGATTATTTTATTTATTCCTATGTATCATGCTATTTTTTGAGATAGAGCGTCGCGGTGCGTATTATATTGAACAACCTTTCTGTCGCGCAATAAGGTGCGTATTTTATTGACAGCTCTTTTTATAAACATATTCCTGATCGGTGCGCATTATATTAAACATGTTTTACGACACAAGTGCAATTTTGTATTTCTGGATGGTCTGGCGCTGCGTATTATAATGAACATTCTTTTAATTACTTCTCGTACATAAAGGATTTATAGTCAAAAACTTGGTTTTTTTACGGGTTTTTCTTATTAAATCCTTTACATTAACTCGTGGTGTCTGCGGCCGACCGACCGACCTTGCTTGCTTGCTTGTCGCCAAAACTTTTGATCGATTTTTAACCCACTTGCTTGCAAGATAGTGAGCTGAAATTTTGCAGGCAGTTTCGTACCGATGATAAAAACAATGTATCAAAATTTCAGATCGATCGCATGTACCGTAATTAAATTATTGATTTTTTAGATTATTTTATTTATTCCTATGTATCATGCTATTTTTTGAGATAAAGCGTCGCAGTGCGTATTATATTGAACAACCTTTCTGTCGCGCAATAAGGTGCGTATTTTACTGACAACACTTTTTATAAACCTATTCCTGATCGGTGCGCATTATATTAAACACGTTTTACGACACAACTGCAATTTTGTATTTTTTGGATGGTCTTGCGCTGCGTGTTATAATGAACATTCTTTTAGTTACGTCTCATACGTAAATGATTTATAGTCAAAAACTTGGTTTTTTACGGGTTGTTTTATTATTTATTTTTTCAAATTTTGGATGATAATGAAATGCTATGAGAGGACATTATGATATACAGTGAGAAAACAGTAACAGTGAACACAGTTAACTAGATAGGCATGGTGAAGTGAGTGACAAGTCCCGTGAAGTGAAATATGAGAATGAGAGGGACGATAAGTGACATGGTGTGAAACAAAGTACAGGTAAAGGATGATGGATGATGTCTGTTCCTCCAGTGGACTTGTCCTTGCCTGAATCCAACACTGTCCGGGAGTTATTGTATTTACATTTTATGCATACATGAATATATTTACATTTATTTACAGCTTTAGCATATACTATTTAACTATTAATCTATTAATTTAGTTTAGTTCGGGTATAGTACTTACTTTAGGTTTAAGTTTTATGTTTGGTCTATTAAGTTTTGAATTTTTGCTCTGAATATTGTTTCTATTAAAGATTCGGTATATTTGTTTTTATTAAAATTTACATTAGTTCTGCCCTGCCAAATGTGCAGTCTATATTCCGCCAACAGGCAGATGACATGTTGAGTTGCGTTCTGAGATTTAGAAATAGTGTTTAAAGATATTGCTCTATCTATATTTACTGCGTAGCTTGTTCTGGCTTTTAAAAATTGTGTTAATGTGGATTTTTTTATTTTTTTAAATTTCTTTTCATTCAAAGAACAGATGTCTCTCTGTCTTTATTAATAGATATTGACAGAGTGGACATCTTGGCCTTCGGAGTGTTTGTTGTTCAGGTCTTTCTGAAGTTGGTGTCATGTTATTATTATATTAATCTGAAAGTTATTTCTCTAGCTCTAGGTTCTATTTCTTTAATATGTAAGTTTTTAAACGTGCTTTCTATTTCTATCTTGTTAAAATGTCGCAACCACTTGATTCTCTCGAGATGAGGGGTTTTCTGTCGATCTCTCAGGTTGTTGTAGATTTCCTAGTTCGTTTTGTTGATTAGACTCTCGTTATTTTTATTGCCCGTAAGCTTGTCTGATAAAAGGAGGGGAGTCTCGTCCCCAGGTAGTGTGGTGTGTTATTATCAATAGGTGTCAGACGTGTCAGTCTGACACCTATATAGTAGTGCGTTAGTGAGTGTTCCTTGTTGTCCTTGATTGCCTGTCCTATATGTCTGATCCTCATGGCTTTAATCTTTATTTCTATATCTTGCAGATTTGTTCCTCCATCTAATTTGCTCTGCATTAGAGTTGATTTCTTTATATTCGATTTTGTGTTTTTAAAAATATATTTCCTAATCATTAAGTTAATTTTATTAGGGTTTCTGGGGGAATATCAAAAATGTCTCCTACATAAATTAATTGAGGTATGCTTAAGGTGTTAATTAGTGTGCTCCTTCCAAATATTCTCTTTGATGTGTTTTGTTATTTAGTGATTGTTTTGTTTAAGAATTTAACTAGTGCTTCCCATGTTCCTTTGTGTATCCCCCATGGGTTGTGTGGTGAATGTTGGTCAATATATGTGTAGCTCCTTCTTTCCTTCGAGATTAAGGGGATAGTCTACCTTATCTGCGAGTTTCCCGATTCCCATGATTTCTGATTTCGTTATGTTTATTTTAGATCCGCTTCCTAGTCCAAATTCTTCAAATGTTTCCATTATCCTATTGACCGAGTCGTTGTTCTGCTGGAATAGTATGGTGTCGTCCACGTAAGTTAATACTTTCCTTTCTCATCTGTTCGGTAAGTTGATTCCTTTTATTGTTTCGTCTAGTCTAATCTTCTCTAGCACTGGTTCTATCACCATGATGTATGTGTAGGGTGAAAGTGGGCATCCCTGCCTGACCGATCTTTGTATTTCTTCTATTCCCTCCGATAGTGTGTTGTTAATGAAATGTTTGCTGATGGGATTTTTGTATATTATTTTAATCCAGTCACACTTTCATATAAAATGGTACTATTTGGTCTACGGCCCGGTACCGGACCGCGGCCCGGGGATTTGGGGCAACCTCTGTGGGATGATCATAGAACAAGAAAGTAAGAGTGCTGTAGAGGATCTTAGAACAATAAAGTAAGAGTGCTGTAGAGGATCTTAGAACAATAAAGTAAGAGTGCTGTAGAGGATCTTAGAAAAATAAAGTAAGAGTGCTGTAGAGGATCTTAGAACAATAAAGTAAGAGTGCGATAGAGGATCTTAGAACAATAAAGTAAGAGTGCTGTAGAGGATCTTAGAACAATTAAGTAAGAGTGATATAGATGATCTTAGAACAATAAAGTAAGAGTGCTGTAGAGGATCTTAGAACAATAAAGTAAGAGTGCTATAGAGGATCTTAGAACAATAAAGTAAGAGTGCTGTAGATGATCTTAGAACAATAAAGTAAGAGTGCTGTAGAGGATCTTAGAACAATAAAGTAAGAGTGCTGTAGATATGTGCAACCCAGAGTGATGGATGTGTTTAAAAATAGAATAAAAATGAATGCTGAGCATTAAACACAGTCTCACTATTCTTCACAATTAGATGATGGGAACGAATTCGTTCTAGCATCACTTGAAAAAGTCATTCTTCGTATATTCAATTTGGTTTTTTAAGTGTGAATGATGATGATATCCGAAGACCTCACGGTGTTAAATGCAGCGATATTCTATCGAATGGTCTCAACACTCACTTCACTTTATGGGTATACAAATAGGCACTCGATTTTGTCTGTGAGAAAGAACACTCAATCCTAAAATAAATTTTTATTGTCAAACTCTCTTTGTGCATTATAAAGTATTTGCGCGTATTCGCTGCACCATAAAACACCGGAATTAATATATTTTATTAATTGTGTTCTTCTTGATAAAATGTAGGTGACAAGATAGGAATTGTGAATTTCTGTTCAACTCTTTTGAAACTTAATTTACAATTCCCTGAGGATTATTATTAGTAACTTGTGTTTCTAAACAAAAATCATTTTAGTAACTTAACCTTTCATTTGCAAAAATTTAATTGAAACAAAAAATTCATTTTAAATATTGCATATTTTCAATAATTACGGAAACTATGAAATGATTTAAATTAAGTTTAATCTTTTAATATTTTTATTTAATTTCTGAAGTACGCTTACGGTCTTTTGCAAAGTCTTTTTATATTTAAGTGGCCAGCCGCTTGACTTCGGTCCCTATATTTAGGGATATAGTGATAATAAAATGCAATGATTTTCGTATCTATCGGTTAACAATTAATTCCCCCACCCCACAAAAAATCAATTTTATTTTTATTTTTCTATTTCTAATGTTTTATAAAATTGATAAATTGAAAGTAGATACTAAATCAATATAATTAAAATTGACTTTGTTACTAGCATAGTTAGGGGACAATTATATACTATTAATATATTTTTTTAATCATTGATAAAGAATTAGGCCCAATCAAGTGTTCTTTAATCAATTCACTTACACATTATCAGTTTTATTTTAGATCCTTTATCTAGAAAATCTTCAGGTGTTCCTTTTTTCCCTTACATACACAACTATCAAGTGTTCCTTAGTTCCCTTACTTAGACCACTATCAATTGTTCCTTAGTTCCCTTACTTAGACCACTATCAAGTGTTCCTTAGTTCCCTTACTTAGACCACTATCAAGTGCTCCTTAGTTCCCTTACTTAGACCACTATGAAGTGCTCCTTAGTTCCCAAAGTTTCATGCTCCGACGTACACGGGAAATACGATATTTAATGAGGAGTCTGTTTGTATATAGCACATATATAATTTCTGTTACCCAGTAAGTTTACATCCTATTCATCTAATTCAACCTTGAATATAACCTTTGTTGTCGACACAAGTCTCACTGAAGTACTTATATGACGTATCTGCCAACATGAAAGAACGAACTGCATGATACGGTGTATTCATACGTTAACAAAATGGAGTGCCAAAAATGAGAAAATGTCGACACACTGTTTGACAGAGGTGTCCCATTATGACACGGGCCATGATTCTATAAACAGTACCCTTGAAGGTGTCCACAATACACTGTTTGACAGTGGTGTCCAATTATGACATGGGCAATGAATCTATAAACAGTGCCCTGGAAGGTGTCAACAATACACTGTTTGACAGTGGTGTCCAATTACGTCACGGATCATGAGTCTATAAACAGTTCCTTGGAAGGTTTCCACAATTCACTGCAGGAGAAAAAACGTATAGGATTTGACAATTTTGTTTACTCGGACAACATTTTAGTTTTATGGTTTAACTAAGATAACACCTGAGTTTTATGATTTAAATAAGATAACATCTGAGTTTTATGATTTAAATAAGATAACATCTGAGTTTTATGATTTAAATAAGAAAACATCTGAGTTTTATGATTTAAATAAGATAACATCTGAGTTTTATGGTTTAAATAAGATAACATTTGAGTTTTATGGTTTAAATAAGATAACATCTGAGTTGTATAGTTTAAATAAGATAACATCTGAGTTTTATGGTTTAAATAAGATAACATCTGAGTTGTATGGTTTAAATAAGATAACATCTGAATTTTATGGTTTAAATAAGATAACATCTGAGTTTTATGGTTTAAATAAGATAAAAACTGAGTTTTATGGTTTAAACTAGCAAAATACCCTCGCTTCGCTGAGGAAATTACGTTTTCAGTTACCGTTGAGAACCAACGTAACAAAAATTCAAAAAACCAATTGATTTTAATCTGGATCATAATGGATATACTACATATAATAACTTCACCGTCTTGTCTGTCTGTCATTCGTGGTCCCGCAGAAAAACAAAAAAAAAGAAAAGTAAAAAATCACTTCAAGTAATCCTATCGAGGTGATAATTTAACTTTTGTTTTCACATGTTACCAATGCGGGAGGGTACTCAACAACTTCCCAAAGTTTCATGCTCCGACGTACACGGGAAATACGATATTTAATGAGGAGTCTGTTTGTATATAGCACATATATGAAAAAAACTACATTTTGGGCCCCGGCAACTCAGTGATAATTTTTTAATTGTTACACCTCTTACCATCGCCGGAGAGTACTCAGCAAGTTTCCAAAGTTTCATGCTTCTACCTACACGGGAAGTTGGAAAATTAGTGTTGATTCAGATTTATATAGCCCATATTAGGAAAAAAACGGGTTTGGGCCCCCGGTCACCCAAGAGTTGACACTATAATTTATTTTTGACCAATCATCGTCATAAGAGAAACTCAGCTAGTTCCCAAATTTCATGCTTCTACCTTCACAGCAATTGGAGAATTAGTGATGAGTCTGTTTGAAGTATAAGAAAACAATTGGTTTCCGTTCCCCAGTAAGTGACAATTATATAATTTTTTTTTACCTTTTAACATCGCGAAATGTTGCTTAACAACTACTCAAATTTTCATGCTTCTACCTTCTCTTGAAATAGGAGAATGATTGATTCTTAATTTTTATATAACCCACATTAGGGGAAAAACGTTTTAGGGCCCCCGGCCCCCATGAGTGTGAATTTCACAATTCTTTTTCACCTGTTACCATTTCGGGTTTGTATTCAAAAACTTCCCAAAGTTTCATGCTTCTTCCTATACGGAAAGTTGGAGAATTAGTGATAAGTCAGTTTTTTATATAAGAAAAAACTACATTCGGGCCCCCGGCTCCCAATAACTGAAAAATTATATATATATATTTTACCTGTCAATATCGCGAAATGTTACTTAACAACTACCCAAAGTTTTATGCTTCTACCTAGACGGGAATAAGGAGAATTATTGATTTACCGTTTTTATATAGCTTATCTGAGGAAAAAAACTTCATTTGGGCCCCCCGTCCCCAGTATGTGATAATTTAAATATTGTTTTCGTTTGTTACCACTACTACTACTCAGAGTTTCTTGCTTCTACTTACACGGGAAATATGAGAATTTGTGATTTTCAGTTTTATATAGCTCATTTAAGGAAAAAACTTTATTTGGGCCCCCGGCCCATTTATAATTTAAATATTTTTTCCTTTTGATATCGCGGAAGTGTACTCAACAACTTCCCAAAGTTTCATTCTTCTATCTACTCGCGAAATAGAAGAATTAGTGATTTTAATTTTAATATAGCCCATATAAGGCAAAAAACGGTTTTGGGCCCCCACTCCCCATGAGTGTGAATTTAAACATTCTTTTATGCCAGTTTTCGTTGCGAGAGGCTAATTAACAACTCCCCAAGGTTTTATGCTTCTACGTACTCGGGAAATAGGATAATTTGTGATTTTCATATTTTATATTGACCATATTAGGAAAAAAAAGCGTTTTTGGGCCGGGGTGTGAATTTAAAATTCTTATTCGCCAATTATCGTCGTGAGAGTGTACTCAGCTAATTCCCAAAGTTTTATGCTTCTACACAGGAAGTTGGAGAATTAGTGATGAGTCAGTTCTTTATATAAGAAAAAACTATATTTGGGCCCCTGCCCCCAGTAAGTGATAATTTAAATATTTTCTTTCGCTTGTTACCATTGCGGAAGTGTACTTATCAACTACCCCAAGTTTCATGCATCTACCTAGACGGAAAATAGGAGAATTGGCGATTTTTATTTGTATATAGCTCATATAAGGAAAAAACTTCATTTGGGCCCCCAGCCCCCGGGAAGTGATTATTTAAATATTTTTTCCCCCGTTACCATCGCGGGATTGCACTCAACAACTTCCCAAAGTTTCATGCTTCTGCCTACTCTGAAATTAGGTGAATTAGTCATATTAAAATTTAAATTTTATATAGGCCATATAAGTAAAAAAAAACGTTTTTGGGCCCCCGGCCCCCATGAGTGTTAATTTTAAAATTCTTTTACTCCAATTTTCGTCGCGAGAGGCTACTCAACAACTTTCCAAAGTTTCATGCTTCTACCTACACGGGAAGTAGGAGAATTAGTGATGAATGAGTCAGGGCTTTGCCTTTTATTAGTATAGATAAGATAGCATCTGAGTTTTATGATTTAAATAAGAACTAAGAACGGAGTACTTCCCAATCATCTCTTACTTCCCAACCATCTCCTACTCCCCAACCATCTCCTACTTCAACAGTTGAAACCACAACAGGACACCAACTGACGTCATAGCAGACGAGACTCTGAAACAGTAGTCCACCTGTTGTTCACATTGTGCTGGACATAGCCGGGAGGAGGGAGGTTATGGTGGCGAATAACACACTCAATGTTGTATAGCACTGCCAATAGAGGGGGTTGTGTAGCACTGACAATAGAGTGGATTGTATGGCACTGCCAATAGAGTGGGTTGTATAGCACTGCCAATAGAGCTGGTTGTATAGCACTGCCAATAGAGCGGGTTGTATGACACTGCCTATAGAGGGGGTTGTATGGCACTGCCGATGGAGCGGGTTGTATGGCACTGCCAATAGAGGGGGTGGTATGGCACTGTCAATAGAGCGGGTTGTATTGCACTGCCAATAGAGTGGGTTGTATGGCACAGCCAATAGAGCGGGTTGTATTGCACTGCCAATAGAGCGGGTTGTATGGCACAGCCAATAGAGCGGGTTGTATTGCACTGCCAATAGAGTGGGTTGTATAGCACTGCCGATAGAGCGGGTTGTATAGCACTGCCAATAGAGTGGGTTGTATAGCACTGCCAATAGAGCGGGTTGTATGGCACTGCCGATAGAGCGGGTTGTATTGCACTGCCAATAGAGTGGGTTGTATAGCACTGCCGATAGAGTGGGTTGTACAGTACTGACAATAGAGCGGGTTGTATGGCACTGCCGATAGAGTGGGTTCTATAGCACTGCAAATAGAGCGGGTTCTATTGCACTGCCAAATAGACTGGGTTTCCCCAAGGCTTTAAGAGATTCAAGCTGATAGATTAGGAACATTAAATAAATTACTTTAAAAATTAAGAGAGCAATTGTAATGAAACGAAACATTATTACTTGCGTTTTATCGCTAATAATGAACTTACTTAGGCAATTTAAATATATTACTACTGACTCGAGATAATTGTGAATTTAAGATATGTTGTGACTTGTGTAGGAATTCCTATTAATAGGAACGAAATGAAGTGCCTTAAGGGCTGTTCATAAAGTACGTCACGCTATTTTGGTCATTTTTAACTCCCACCTCCCCCTGTCACAAACTGTCACTCTTTCTTACACCCCTCCCCCCTCTGGTGCGTGACGTACTTTATGGAAGGCCCCTTGCCCTTATGTTTTCTATCCGTGGTTAGGATTCTAATTTGAAAGCACTGATGTACATTCTGTTGTTTAACTTGTGTACATTTGACTTTGCTTTGGCTCACCGCGCTTCACTAATTGTTTAAGTTTTCATATAAAGAAAGAAAAAAAATATAGCAAATTGTAACTGACGAGAGGATGAATACATAGATAGTAGATAGCTAAGAAAGGACGTATATAAAATACATCAATACTATAGAAACCAGTTGAGTAGAGCAAAATTAGTGACGTCATTTACAGTTATTGAAATATTTTATACACAAAAGAGAGGTCATTTTGTATTTATAGCTTTAACGTATGTTAATCTAAATTTTTACTCTAAATATTTTTGTAAATATGTTATCAATAGGATACCATACCAATTGTTATTTTCGGCTTTTCTTTTTTGGTTATTTCTTTATAAAGAATTTATCGTGACGTCTATGCCACAATAATAAATGTGCAATAAGTTTGAATAGATTCAATGAGTCAAGGGGTATAAATAATATAAAAGCCCAAGTGGCTCACTCATTGGATGTGGAACGCTGATGATGTACAACAGTCTATAGCAGTTTTAAAAAATCGTGTGGTGATTAGCGCTGTAAAAATATTTAATATGACGTCATTGGTTGATCTTATATTTAACACAAGGTGTGCATCAAAAGGTGTGCAAATTAATTACAAATTAAAGACGCGCTGTAAAAAATATATTATATGACGTCATTGCTTTAGCTTATATCTTAATTTTGGAAAAAGGGAACGATGTAAAAATAGTATTTGATGATTTATAATTATAAAATACTTTGTGTACATTTCAGGAAGTTTAATATTTCGTATTTATCAAACAAGGATAAGTTACTTGGGGTTTTGACAAAAAAAGTGGCGTACTTTATGGACGGCCCCTATAAAAATACTTTGTGAACATTTCAGCAAGTTTAATTTTTGCTTATGAATAAGGTGGGCGCCGTAGGCGCCCTAAAAGAAGTGGGCGCCGAAGGCGCCACGGCGCCCCGGAACAATCTAGTAATTTATATTCAACGGTATTGATTTTATATATCTAGAACTTCATTAAATACTTCGGTTATTTTAGATATTCATTGTTGTATTATGACATTTTTTTAACAAATGGGTAAAAAAGAATACAAATAAATTTGCCGTAATTTTAGAAATATTGCACTTCAATGTCTTGGTACTTAAAATAGCTGTAAACGTTTTCTTTCAGATATTATTTATAAAAATTTAATTGTGGTAAGAATTGCACACATGCTATCATTGCTTTCATCTTAATAGCATCTCACCGTAAAGTGGCAAACCACTTCTTTCGTTCCTCTTAAAAAAAGATTACTCTATAATTCAAAACATTGGGATCGTAACACTAATATAATTATTACTCGCTACTAGAAATGTAGTTTATAAATTTGGATACCAGTCAATATTTTTTTTTACAATTGGATAGTTTTAATATATTTGCATTATATAATATTAACTTTTTACTTTAAAGTTAGATTTTAACTGCAATTGATCAGCTATTATACCACTTATGAAGTAGTAATATAACATTTGTGCAGAATATAACAATGATGAACGTTTTATTTTGTGATTATATGTCTTACTAATTTCTCAATATTATTTTGTTTTTGGAATATCTCTGACATGACTTAACACAGTTTGTGGCTCAACTGACTCTATAAAATTAACATTAACAATTAATTGGAATTTGAAAGAATTGTTTAATTAAAGGTAGAAATCAACAACTCATCTAGGGGATACGTTGGTCGAGTGGCAGCGTGCTCGAATGGCGTACCGATGGTCACGTGTTCGAATTTATGGCAAGCCAGCTTCGAGTGGTTACCTAACACATAGTTATGGAAATAAAAGGCGGCTGGGCAATGCGTGGAACCCTTATACCCTTGGCATGTGAACGCTGCATCACTTGCAAAAATGAACTGCTGCCTTGCAGATGGACTTGGCTGAAAAAGGCTATGGAAGCACATCCAGCAAAAAAACAGCAGGCTGAAGTCGGAGACCTCGGGCCAATTGGTGCAAAACTCAAATTGAGAACGAAGAAGAAGAAGAAGAACTCATCTTTAATGTTGAATCATAAAACATTTCAAAATATATCTATTTCCAATTATTGTTTTTTTTTAATGTTTCCATTTCATGTATTTCTTAAAAAAAACTGGTTTAATTCACAGAATTTTAGTTTTAAAATGTGTTATTTTCTTAAGATCTATATCATACAAGAGAAAATGGCTCTCTTTACCGGCCATCTAATAATCTAAGGTCAAACTATAAACTTATTTATAACCGTACAACTTTTATCGCACATCGACCAGAAAACGTGGGAGGTTATTGCCGAAGAGCGCAACCTCTGTCGGTCGAAAGTGCGTGAGGGCATTCAAAATGCAGAAAACACCCTCACAGCTAGGCGTAAAGAGAGAAGAGCTAGTAGAAAGGTGAAGACGGGAAGGGGGAGAGGGGCAGGAGTCAACGCCATCGTCTCTTGAGGATGGGCGGATGCCATATATTTACATGTTTTATTCTTAAATGGGCATCAAGAATTTTCCAAAAAAACTGAATTTCAAATTCAAGATTCCAATTAATAATCAGATAAAAGCAAGTGATAATAAAAATAATGTGAATTAAGCAGAACCCAATATTATGATATTTTATTAGAGACATGAGAAATAAGCCGTTAAAATATTGTGTTTACATATAAGTAGCAGACTTATTGTAGAGATCGATTTTAAGTACGGTAATTGTTGACTGTTTGAAAAATACTGGCAATGACTGTAAGCAGATTTACACAGAGCTTTATTAAAACAATTTATTAAATTTTAAAAACACAAGGTTTTGTCGTAAACATCGAGGTACTATAGTATCCTGCTAATTTAAGGCAAACCTAATATACTCGTATCTACGTGTTTCAAAGATTTCAGAAAACAATTCATTTCTAGACCATGTAAATAGTAGAGGCTCGATATATAGTACATGAACAATTGCCCAAGCTTAATATATGAACTAAAACAAAGATTGTGTTGTGTCACATATCGATCTATTTTAACAACACTTATAGAAATGTACCCGATTGAGCCATTGCTAGGCAAAACTCATTAATATATCATGATTCTAAACAAAATTGTTTTATCTGTGCATGCTTCAAATATATTTATACATATCTCAGTTTTGTCTTAATTTTTGTAAAAAGTTGCCATCGTCAGTAAAACTCAAATTAACTGATATAACTAAAGGAAACAAATAAAACGACATCCATAGTTAGCGTATAATGAAATGTGATAAGAATATAAAACTAAAATAATATATTACTTTGGTGAAACCTCTACTAGAATATGTATTTTCTGTTTGAGACCCATTAACAACAAAAGAAATTAAACATTAGATTTGAGAATATTCAAAACTTATCAGAGCAACACAATTAGTTAATTTAGTGGTTCCCAAAATTTTGTGTGTGGTAGCCCTTTTTATAGAAGCCATGTGATCCGCGACCCCATGAAATAATGTTTGTACAAAGTAGAGCAAATTTGCTTGAATATTTATTAGTCAACAGTTGTCGACCCCCAGAAAACCCATCGCGACCCCCTTGAGGGTCGCGACCCACATGTTGGGAACCGCTGAGTTAAGTCATTAAACCTAGAAGCATAATATGATTAAAGAACTAAGAGCAAAGTAATAAAGTACATAAGACAATTGATTCTTACTCGTAAAAACAACATGAAGATAATGTAGTACAATGCTCATTTAAACATAGTGATCAAAAACACGTATTTCGTATGCAAGACCTAAAACATACACATTCTCATTTTCCAGTCAGGAATTCGTACGTGGTATAAGTAGTCTGATGAAACCAGAAAAATCAACAGACAATAAAGATTTAAAATTATATAAAATACTACTTAAGACTAGACATAAACATTTTGTTTAAGTAACAGAAATTCATTGTACATCAATTTCCAAGATACACAGTATCTATATATATCAAAAAGATTATGTACATCATGATACAACATAACTTTTACTCAAAGTCATAGTATAAGCATTCACAAAGAATCAAAATTATAAAAATAGTAATATGAATTCAAGTGACAAATTATTTTTCTTTATTTAATCATTTCTGATTGCAACCAAAAAAATACAAATCATAAAATTTTCTTAAATTTTAATTATTCTCTTGTGAATTTTTATTGATTTTTTCGCATTGTTTGTCTAAAAATGTTTCCTAATGTTATGTTGGTGTAATTGTGATTATTAGGAAAGTGCCTGAAGTCTGTGATGCCATATGTGTTTTCTGTATTGTGAAAGTATCTTTAAGCGTATTGTACATCATATAGAATGGGACTGCAATAAAGCTTTTAAATAAAATACAAAATACACAAACAAATTGTGCAATGAAAACAATAAATTTGAGCTTTGTTTTTAGACTGATACGACAGTAAACGTTTCGGCTAATGCCTTCATCTGTACAACATAAAATACATTCTTACAATACTTACATAAGTAATAATAATATTCTTAAAACATATTGTATTTTTAAAATATTTATGTTAAATAAAAAGAAAGGAAAAACAAAAACAAACATGGACACAGGATATAGAAAAAAGGGGGAAGTATCCAAAGTTACAGTAAAAACCACAACGGGAACAAGATTATGCAGTTAAGTAAAATTATGAATTTGGTTAATTCCATATGGAGCCAACGTACTAAATCTTTTTATGAGTCTATTTTCCATGTGGACTCTATCATGGGTATTGCTTGCATATAAAATACCAGTTACTGCAATATCTGATATGCCGTTATGGTCAACACTGTTAAAATGTTTAGAAACAGGACATTGAGCCTGTTTATTTATATTATACAGGTGTTCTCTAAACAGATCTCCAAGACGACGACTTGTCTCGACCACGTAAATTTTATTACACCTCTTGCAAAGAATTGCATATATCACGTTGCGACTTGTGCAAGTGAATCCATCTTTTATTAAGAATTTTTCAAGAGGGAAAGAAATGTTGTTAATTTCCATCACATATGGACAAGTATTGCAACGGTTACGGTTGCAACCTTTTGTTGCAATATGTGCTTTCATTGTGGGAAGGTGACTTCTTACAAGAATATCTCTGAGGCTTCTATCTCTCCGGAAAGCAAAAAGAGGAGGTTTTTTGAAGACCTGCTGAGTTAGAGGGTCAGCCATAAGGATTGGTCGGTTTTTGAGAATCACCTGGCGGGCTTTAAAATTATGAGGATGAAAAGTTAAAATAAATTTTGATCGATCACATTGATCAGAAACAGATGATTTAAATGTATCCTGTCTGGTCATGCCTTTAATTCGATTGACAGCGGATATTAAAACTGTTTCCGGGTATGACCTTCTTCGAAAAAAATCCAGCATTTTATTACTTTTCTCCAAAAAATCTGCCTCATCACTGCAGAGTCGTTTAAGTCTCAATAGTTGCGAAAATGGGATAGAGCTCTTACAAGATTCAGGATGGGACAATGAATACATAAGGAAACTATGGCTGTCTGTAGACTTATAAAAAATTGATGTGGATATTTTATTTTCTTTCAATTTAATTTGTATATCCAAAATATTAACAGCACTTCTATGGATTGTTGAAGTAAATTTGATCGAAGAATGGAAGTTACCGACAAAGTCAATAAAACTTTGCAATTGTTGCATGTTCATTTTTGTAATTCCAATGCAATCGTCAATGTATCTCCTGTAGTACTCTGGAGAGATACCTTTGTAAATTTCACTCCTAGGTGTTCCAAATGGCCCATAAATATGCATGCATAACTTGGTCCCATTTTCGTTCCCATAGCAACTCCACTAATTTGATCAAAAAACTGTCCGTTGAACTCAAACGAGTTTAAATTTAGGACCAGCTCAGTTAATCGTAGTATGGCATTTGCGGGGATCTTGATATTTGCCTTCTTGTTGAGAAAAAACGAGATTGCAGAGAGGCCATCGGCATGAGGAATAGACGTGTACAATGAAGAAACGTCCATTGTAAAATAGTAAATGATCTTCATTGGGTAAAACCAAGGAATCCAGAGATTTTAACATATCGCTAGTGTCCTTAATGAAAGATGGTAAATTAGCAACAATAGGTTGAAAAACAGTATCCAAAATATCGGAAATTAATTCAGTAGGACAATTTGTTTGTGTATTTTGTATTTTATTTAAAAGCTTTATTGCAGTCCCATTCTATATGATGTATTAATCTTAAATTCTGACTGCTACTTGATATATGTCTTGTGTCTAATTGTTATTAATGCTAAATATCTGTATTTGATATATCGTTATAATTTTATTCCATTTTGTTAGAACTAGAGTAGAGATATATTTTTCTTCATTTGTATTTGTACTATTATTATTTTATCCCCAATTCTTTGTTTCTTACCATTAATTTACACTTTTTTAATTATGTCAAACATTTTTTAATACATTTTTTGCAAATGACGTCATCTAAACTTGTTCAAAATCAATTCCGTAACTTTATTATTACTTCATTTAGTCTTTTACCAACAGTTTTATCAAAAAATTGTACAGAACTGGCGTTCAATATATTTAAGAAGACTCGATATACCACACATGTCAATTTTTTAAACAATTGTATTCATAAAAATCTTGTTCCAAAAGGTTTTAAAACATATTTTCATCCTGCTGCTGGTGCCTTTAATTCTTTTGATCGACTCAAACTTTCTGCCATTGACAAGAGATGTGCTTATGGGCGTATGAGGATTGTTTTGGACTCTCACAGGCGTTTAATTTCTCAACTAACTATTAAAATTAACAAATTGGAGGATCAACTTCGTGTGAATACTCATAATAACAACTTGCTATTCAATCTCATTCACGGGATAATTCATGGTCTCAATAGGGAGCTTTACAACTTATTATCTGGAGCCAAAAAAAGCAAGATTGAACATCTTAAAACTGCAAATAATCCTAAAGTTACAACGTCTCACGTAACGGATAATGAATCAAACTTAGTCGTCTGTATTCCACCGGATCTTACACTTTCTGAGCCAGAAAGATCAGTTCTGAGTAAAGGTATCAAATTCATTCCTCTTCGGGCCTCAAGTGATAAATACCAATTACTATCAGATGCCCATCGTTTCTTTCGCTCAATGAGATTGCAGCTTTCTGCGAATAACGATGAAGATGACAGTGAACATGGACCCCTCCTTCCGATCAATCTAAAGCTCTTGACCTTTACATTAAAAGTACGGAAAATCAAATCCAAAATATTCGCCAAACTCCTCTGAACAAATCCAATTTATCGAAAGAAGAATGGCGAGCACTTTTCCAACTGAAAAAAACGCCAAGACATTGTTATCAAGCCGGCAGATAAAGGTGGAGCTGTGGTGGTGTGGGATAAGAGACTTTACATTGAAGAGGCCTCCAAACAATTAAATAATGCAACTTTTCACAACCCAAGGACAAACGATCCTATTATTTGTAATAATGAAATTGTTAAGGAGACCATTGAAGAACTTATAGATTGTGGTCAATTACCATCCTCTGCAAAAAATTTACGTATTTATGACAGTGATCTTGGTAAACCATGTTTATACTTATTACCAAAAATACACAAGCTGGGAAACCCTGGAAGACCAATTGTCTCCGCCTGCTCTTGTCCTACTGAATTAATTTCCGATTTTTTGGATACTGTTTTTCAACCTATTGTTGCTAATTTACCATCTTTCATTAAGGACACTAGCCATATGTTAAAATCTCTGGATTCCTTGGTTTTACCCAATGAAGATCATTTACTATTTACAATGGACGTTTCTTCATTGTACACGTCTATTCCTCATGCCGATGGCCTCTCTGCAATCTCATTTTTTCTCAACAAGAAGGCAAATCTCAAGATCCCCGCAAGTGCCATACTACGATTAACTGAGCTGGTCCTAAATTTAAACTCGTTTGAGTTCAACGGACAGTTTTTTTGATCAAATTAGTGGAGTTGCTATGGGAACGAAAATGGGACCAAGTTATGCATGCATATTTATGGGCCATTTGGAACACCTATGGAGTGAAAATTACAAAGGTATCTCTCCAGAGTACTACAGGAGATACATTGACGATTGCATTGGAATTACAAAAATGAACATGCAACAATTGCAAAGTTTTATTGACTTTGTCGGTAACTTCCATTCTTCGATCAAATTTACTTCAACAATCCATAGAAGTGCTGTTAATTTTTTGGATATACAAATTAAATTGAAAGAAAATAAAATATCCACATCAATTTTTTACAAGTCTACAGACAGCCATAGTTTCCTTATGTATTCATCGTCCCATCCTGAATCTTGTAAGAGCTCTATCCCATTTTCGCAACTATTGAGACTTAAACGACTCTGCAGTGATGAGGCAGACTTTTTGGAGAAAAGTAATGAAATGCTGGATTTTTTTCGAAGAAGGTCATACCCGGAAACAGTTTTAATATCCGCTGTCAATCGAATTAAAGGCATGACCAGACAGGATACATTTAAATCATCTGTTTCTGATCAATGTGATCGATCAAAATTTATTTTAACTTTTCATCCTCATAATTTTAAAGCCCGCCAGGTGATTCTCAAAAACCGACCAATCCTTATGGCTGACCCTCTAACTCAGCAGGTCTTCAAAAAACCTCCTCTTTTTGCTTTCCGGAGAGATAGAAGCCTCAGAGATATTCTTGTAAGAAGTCACCTTCCCACAATGAAAGCACATATTGGAACAAAAGGTTGCAACCGTAACCGTTGCAATACTTGTCCATATGTGATGGAAATTAACAACATTTCTTTCCCTCTTGAAAAATTCTTAATAAAAGATGGATTCACTTGCACAAGTCGCAACGTGATTTATGCAATTCTTTGCAAGAGGTGTAATAAAATTTACGTGGGTGAGACTGGTCGTCGTCTTGGAGATCGGTTTAGAGAACACCTGTATAATATAAATAAACAGGCTCAATGTCCTGTTTCTAAACATTTTAACAGTGTTGACCATAACGGCATATCAGATATTGCAGTAACTGGTATTTTATATGCAAGCAATACCCATGATAGAGTCCACATGGAAAATAGACTCATAAAAAGATTTGGTACGTTGGCTCCATATGGAATTAACCAAATTCATAATTTTACTTAACTGCATAATCTTGTTCCCGTTGTGGTTTTTACTGTAACTTTGGATACTTCCCCCTTTTTGCTATATCCTGTGTCCATGTTTGTTTTTGTTTTTCCTTTCTTTTTATTTAACATAAATATTTTAAAATACAATATGTTTTAAGAATATTATTATTACTTATGTAAGTATTGTAAGAATGTATTTTATGTTGTACTGATGAAGGCATTAGCCGAAACGTTTACTGTCGTATCAGTCTAAAAATAAAGCTCAAATTTATTGTTTTCATTGCACAATTTGTTTGTGTATTTTGTATTTAAGCTTATTGTATGCTGTTTCTTGTTTATAGAGTCTGGTATTATGTTTAGTGTTATTGCTTTGTCAATATCTACATTGTGTAATGTGCCTGCTTGTATGAATTGTTTAAGTGTGGATTTAGTTTGTAAAATTGCATTGCATGTGAGATATAAATGTTGTTCAGTCTCATCAGCCCATGACCTGCAGAGTGGACAGCCTATTCTTGCCCCTCTGTCTTTATATTGTCTTGATGAGACTGGTATTGTATTGTAAATTAGTCTGTAGCTTATTTCTTTTTCTTTATTATGTATTTCTCTGATATGAGTATTTTTAAATGTTTTCCTCAGTGTTTGTAATTCCATAAACTTTGTGTCCATTTAATTCTATTGTTCAGAGGTGTTGCTTGTCTTTTTATTAAATGTGTATATATTTGTTTGGTTGTTTTGTGTACTAATTCTTCATTGTCTTTTATTGCTTTGATGCATGCTGTATGAAATTGTGATTGATTTTTTCCCATTTAATGTGCAGTGCTATTATCTATTGCTGTTAAATATCCTAATCTAATCCCTAGGTAATAATAAGTGAATGTATTTTCTGATTTTATTCTAATGGTTTGTCCTGTAAATTTTATTCTGAGTGCTTGTATTTTTGTTTGTATGTCTTGCAAGTTTATTCCTCTATCTAGCTTAGATTGTATTAGTGTTGCATGTTTAATATTGTGTATTGTTTCTTGGGGCTTCAAGGGTTGTCTAAGCCGGAGTGGATGCAAAGATGGCTGCAAGAGAGACCTCAAAGCTATTGGCATCGACATAAATGGCTGGGAGGATCTCGCTGGGGACAGACACAGATGGAGACAATCGTTGACTGCCGGGCTAGAAGCAGGAGAAAGAGACCTGCGACAGATCGCTGACGCGGACCGCCAAAATAGGAAAAGCAGAGCTAATCAGACAACAACAGGTGCTGCCTTTCAGTGCCAGAAGTGCGGCAAAGGCTGCCATTCACGAGTGGGCTTGTACAGCCACAGCAGAAGCTGCAGGGCCGTGCGCGAGGATCCCACACGAGCATAGAATCTTCCATCGTCTCACGAGACATAAGGAAAGCTAACAATTGTTTCTTGGATGATGTATTTAGTTATGTCTGAGTTCATTTCTTCTAAAATTGTTGGTGGGGGTTCCCATATTGTTCCTATATATATTGTTTTGGGGATGACATAATATATGTGTTTATTATTGTTCTCCTTCCAAAAAAATTTTGTGTTGTCTATTTGTTTCTTTCAATATTTTATTTTTTAAAAATTGATTGTTCAATAATACTCCATATTTCAGTGTTTGTATGTGTCTGATTATTGTAATAAAAGATCCCATAAATTCTAAGACTCCTTCCTTATTATGCCTAAAGAGAAATCTAGTCTATCCTGTCGCATACCAATCCCCATAGTTTCAGATTTGTTTACATTAACTTTAGACCCACTGCCTCTTCCAATGTCTTGAAAAATTGAATTTTTTTTTAAATTGACCTATCAGTTGTGGGAAAAAGGACAGTGTTATCAACATATGCAATGACTTTGATATCTCTGGCTCCAGGCATCCTTATTCCTGTTATGTTCCTTTCCCTCCTGATTTTCTCCAGAAGTAGTTCAAAGGCTAGAATATAGAGGTAAGGAGATAAAGGACACCCTTGTCTAACTGATCTTTTAATTGCAATGTCTTTTGAATTTATATTATTTATTATCAGATTGCTAACCGGTTTCCTGTATAAAATTTCAACCCAATGACAAAAACACTCGCCTAATTTGTTGTGTTTTAATATCTTGTAAAGTGAAAGACAACGTAGCTGTCAAAAGATTTCTCCTGGTCTATTGATAATATTCATGTTTTATTTCTTTGTCATGTGCATATTTAATGAATAACATATCTGATTAAATGATTGTGGTAGTTGATGTCCCTGCCTTTAATTTTGCATTTTATATTCATATAAATGAGAATATTTAAATGTGGTTTTAATTTATTGAATAATGTTTTGGTAAGGATTTTATAATCTGTGTTGAGTAATGATATGGGCCTGTAATTTTATAATCTGTGTTGAGTAATGATATGGCCCTGTAATTTTATAATCTGTGTTGAGTAATGATATGGCCCTGTAATTTTATAATCTATGTTGCGTAATGATATGGGACTGTACTTTTATAATCTGTGTTGAGTAATGATATGGGCCTGTAATTTATAATCTGTGTTGAGTAATGATATGGCCCTGTAATTTTATAATCTGTTTTGAGTAATGATATGGCCCTGTAATTTTATAATCTGTGTTGAGTAATGATATGGCACTGTAATTTTATAATCTGTTTTGAGTAATGATATGGCCCTGTAATTTTATAATCTATGTTGAGTAATGATATGGGCCTGTAATTTTATATTCTGTGTTGAGTAATGATATGGGCCTGTAATTTTATAATCTGTGTTGAGTAATGATATGGGCCTGTAATTTTATAATCTGTGTTGAGTAATGATATGGCCCTGTAATTTTATAATCTGTGTTGAGTAATGATATGGCCCTGTAATTTTATAATCTATGTTGAGTAATGATATGGGCCTGTAATTGTATAATCTGTGTTGAGTAATGATATGGGCCTGTAATTTATAATCTGTGTTGAGTAATGATATGGCCCTGTAATTTTATAATCTGTGTTGAGTCATGATATGGGCCTGTAATTTTATAATCTGTATTGAGTAATGATATGGGCATGTAATTTTATAATCTGTGTTGAGTAATGATATGGGCCTGTAATTTTATAATCTGTGTTGAGTAATGATATCGGCTGGATATCGAAGTCAATAGTGCGCTCACCTCACAAGCTGAGAAGCCACTATAAAAATGTTGATGAATAACTAACTCTAAGAAAGTCCTCCGCTAACCTGGAGAGGGTATGGGCGCCGCCAAGTCTACCAAGCCCAAGAATGTTCTAATGGAAACATCAGAACCCCCTATGAACACGAGGTTATGGGACAAACAAAATTACAAGGGCCTGTAATTTTTAAGTTGTGTTTTGTCTGTGTCTTTCTTTGGTTTAAGTATGATATAAGAAGTGTTCATTGTATTTGGTAGTTCCATGTTGTTGTAAGCTTCATCTAAAGTTGCATGTAGTATTGGGCCTAGAGTTGCATGTAGTATTGGGCCTAATGTTGCCTGTAGTATTGGGCCTAATGTTGCCTGTAGTATTGGGCTTAGTGTTGTATGTAGTATTGGGCCTAATTTTGCCTGTAGTATTGGGCCTAGAGTTGTATGTAGTATTGGGCCTAATGTTGCCTGTAGTATTGGGCCTAGTGTTGTATGTAGTATTGGGCCTAATGTTGCCTGTAGTATTGGTTTGTAGTATTTTTCAAATGTGCCTACAATCTGTTTTATGTCATTTTGTGTTGTTCCATCTGTGTCAATTATTTGGCTTTCCCGTCTGCTTTTTGTATCTTTTGTTCTATTGCTAAGAAATGTTTTGTTGGTGCTTCTGTGTAATTCGTGTGTATTCTACTTCTAACTAGGGCACCCAGAGTTGTAACAACGACTTGGCATCGGGGCCGAGGGCGAATCCTGTAATAATCAACGTATTCTGTATAATTTAGTATTTTCCCTATTTCTCAAGGGCGCCAAAAATGAATTAGCAAAGGGTGCGGAAAACCTAGTTACGCATCTGAGGCCACCATTGTATTTTTGCTGCTGTATTCTTTCTAATTCTTCCTTTAATTCTTGTATGGCATGGTTTGTTGGGTTGTTGTATTTTTCTATTGCTATTACAACTTTTATTTGATCTTCTCTTTTTCGGATTTGTCTGTGTAGCAGAGTTGTAAAATTTTGTGTGATGTGTTTAGGTCTGACTTAGGTCATGCTTAGACCGGAATTAGAATGGATGATTTTATAAAACTTTTGTCCATGAAGGAAAGGAATAATATGAAAAAGTATTAAACGACAGAGTTATAAACACTCATTAAAAAAGAAAGTTTTGGTAGATTTCTTGAATAATGTAGTGACATGGCGTCTAAACTGGTGGCCAAAACAAAACAAAAAATTAACAGGATGGTTTTCAACTGACCTTTGAACTTTGATGCGATCCTAATCTTATCTTCGTCATCCTTCCGTCTCGTTAGAAGTTTCATAGAACATATATTATTTAAGGGTAAGTAACTAAACTATTAAATGTATATTCTGTAGGTAAAATATATGTTTGAAAAGACTAACGTTTCTTTCTTCAAAGTCTAAGAACATTCAGTAAATTTCTGTTAAGTGGCACGCCACTTACGGTTGATCCCTTTACTAGAGATACAATGTAATGAAAAATGAGAAGTCTATTATTTGAGTTTATCTCAAACTCAATAAGGCCCAAAACAGTTTAAGCCGATTTCCATATCAGGATGTGTCCTTAAATAAAAGTTAGTCAAATTATTTACGTTTGAGCAACAACATTTTCAGACTAAAATTTTCCTTTCGGTTAATATAACTATATAATGTATTTTAATTTAAAAATTCTTCCGACTAAAATAAACTTTATCTTATCTGTTACAGGTCTCCTTCTACAGAGAAGATTATTACTACACTTATCCATGGTTTGTGTCTCGTCTTGCATTTGTATACAATTTTAAAATGTTAATAAATTATTGGTTTAATTACATATTATGTAGGACCTAAATGCAATTTACAACATCTATCTTTTAATAAATTTCTCATAATCAAGTACTGATTGCAGAATCTAGGCCGTAAGTGCTAATGGAATGTGGAACGGCAGGTAAGTGATGTGGCGTAATCAAATTACAATATTTACTCGTTCTATAGCCCGTTCGTTCATGAGCCGACCCACCATTTTTGGAAGAGAAAAGTATTAAAAGTGTGTAGCCCGCTCCCAAGCCGACCCCCCAAAAAATAATATGACATCTTAAAAAAAATGGTACACATTTTCTTTTAAACTGCAAGCTAAATCGGTCATTATGATTGTTTACTGTGTATTGCCTATCTTTGTCTTTATGCTCTTTGTTAGGCAAGAGTTACTGGTATTTAAATAAAATAATTGGGTAAACAGTGACGAAAGTGCGTACATTAAAATTCGTTGTTGAAAAGAACATTTGTTAAAAAATTTATTAATACGCGCAAAAAAATTAATTAAATAATTAAATAAGGTAATAGTGCAGATGTTTAATAATATATTATATCTTCTGGTAGAGAAGTCGAATCTTGTTGAATATAGAAAAGGACCTTGATGATCTAAAATTACACCGATATTCAATATCCATTCAGAAATACGTTAATGACCCGCTCGTAAGCCGAACTCCCCCCCCCCAAGTCAACTTTTTACCCACGATTTTGTCCAAAGAGGGTCGTCTTGCGAACGAGTAAATACGGTAGGTTTTTATGGTTTGTTTTAAATGTAAGTATTGTAGGGTTGCGGAAATTATTGATTAATCTCTCGATTAATCGTTAAAATTTTTATCGATTAAATATCGATTAAAATAATTGTAATCGATAAAAATTCGATTAAAATTTAAGAAAATATTTATAATATTTTTAAAAAATTTTTATTAATAAATAATAAATTATTAATAATTAATAATAATTTATATATATTTTTTACGTACAAACATCTCCCGCGGAATATTAAAATTTATTTTATTAATGTATGTTGACCGGCAGATGTCAATTATAAAATGTCTGACAGCCAGAGCCGTCTTTACACCATTTTGGGCCCCCGGGCAAAAATATAGTGTTGGGCCCTTCCCCCGCAGGAATAAAAAATGAATATACATAATATATATAAATAAACATATTCCCATGGGGCCCATATGCTCGTGGGCCCCCGGGCAAATGCCCAACGGGCCTATGCGTTAAGACGGGCGTGCTGACAGCATCAGCGCAGTTAAATTTAAACATATAACTAGAAAGTTGAGCAAATATGTTGTTTTTAAGCTAACTAAGATGGTCGAAGATGGTGAAAACATTTTCTGTGTCTACTGCCATAAACAATTCTCTTTTAAAGGATCAAATACATCGCTGACGTACCACCTTCATCACAAATCAGGTATCAACACATTGTCATGAAATTTAGATCAAAATATTCTTAATTTTCAATGTCCGTGAGAAATGTTCAGTTTAATGACGTCATAAATTTCTATTTTTGGTTTTAATTGAAATTATCGATTAATTAATCGATAATTTTTCAAAAGTTAACGATTAAATTTAAATTAATCGATAACAGCCCTAAAGTATTGTAGTCCCGATATTTCTTTACAATCTATCCCTAGTATAGGGAACGAAATGACGTGGCATACCACTTACAAATTCGCAATATACCGACACCAAAAGGCACGTACACGACTCTCGGGTATTTCAAATGTATATTCTAAAATAAGTATATTAATTTATTGTATTTAAATATTTACCTATAATTAAGAAATTTCCTATAGATTATCTTAAGAATAATCATAGCTAACACCACATTGATTATTGTTATAAGTAATTAAATATTAACGTATACGAAAATATAAATTGTACTGTAGAGTCTCTTAAACTTTTAATTTATAATAATATGTTAGTATTATTTTTTAATTTAGAATTATATCCCTTTTAAGAAATGTGTCTTTTTATATGACTAAGTTAATATTACATTATGCGCTAAGGCGGGGTAACTTCCGATTTTAAAAAGAAATAAAAAGTATGACGTGATATAATATACATTTAGTGTCGAGATTAACAGAGCGCTTGTCATGCTGTCATATACTTTATGATTTGACGTCATTGTTTGAGCTTACGTTAATTTAATTTGTGAAAAGGTAACAATTTAAAAAGAACGTTGTTTTTTTAATGATTATTTTATGTTGATATTCCTTTATATGTTTGTGTTTCTATAATTATGAGTATTCGCAAGTGTGAGCGTGTTTTATTCTGATTAATATTATCTGGCACAATAAAAAAATATGCTATTCGTCCTCTACTGACGTCATGCTTAGACTGGAATTGGAATGTATAATTTTGAAAAGCTTTTTTCCGTGAACGAATGGAATTATATGAAAAGTTATTGAACTGCATAGTTATACACACTCATTTTAAAAGAAAGTTTAGGTAGATTTCTTGTATAATGTAGTGTCATGGCGTCTATAACATTTGCTGAAATATTCTCATTGTATGATTTAATATCAGACCTTACAACATCATGTTGGGCTGACCATCTTGTGTCAGACAAGGTTTAGTTAATAGGTTACCTTTTCGGATGTTTTGCAAGTACCTGCCAACGATGAGTAGATGCAACAAGCCAGGTATAAAGATTTTACGGACGTAAATTAATCTGGCTGCAACATGACAACCTTCTATGGAACTTTTGCTAACCAAATTAAGGGAATGAGCTGTGCACGGTACATATTGAGCAACACTTGACTTCTCACGATGGATAGCCTTGACTCCGTTATTACCCACTGATATTTAGAGCGTTGTCATATGACTGTCCACGGCAATCTTGAATTTGAATGACATTTTCTTCACAAAAGATAAGATAAATCTGCAATATTTATTATAAAATATAATTGGTTTGGGGTCGTTAAAAATTGGGGGCCCCTAGCTTTAGCCCAATAAGCCCCGCCCCCTAATCTACCGATGATTTGAGGTAATTAAAACGGAAAGCGTGAGATTTTTCAAACGTCTATGGGAAACGTTAACACAGGATCCCACTTTAAAAAAAGTGTTTAACATGTTAACAGAGTTGTCGTGTGTTTTTAACGGAGGTGAAAACAAATAAATAAAGAAAGAAATTTTGAAAATATATATTTTAAATTTTAGCTCCTACTTTGTGTTTAAGGTACAAGTTCAAAGGAAATATAATGTGTTTTTGCCCCACTTAAATGTGTTTGGTTCCATACTTGTGACACAACGTTTAAAAATTCCTTAGTATTTTGTTGTTAATTCTACTACGTTAAATTTCCTGCACAAAAAAACGAGAAAAATCCAGTTCCTGTGATCTGTCACACATCATTATCATCATCATGAGTCCCGTGACCGTTGCGGTCGTTGGGAGGAACGCATGGACACATAAAAAGACAACGATCTCCACATTCGCCTATCTTAAGTGGCGGCCAGTAATTCATTCAACCTCAGCCATGTCCAATCTTTTATGTTGCAAAGCCAAATTTTCCGCTGTCGAACTCTTCGCCAGCTCCCTTCTACAGTGCCTTGAAAGGATTTTTTTTTCAGGCTATCATGTAACAGCACATGACCGAACCATGCCAGCTTACGTCTCTTAATTGTCAGGATATCATGTCACAGCACGTGACAGAACCATGCCAGCTTGCGTCTCTTAATTGTCAGGCTATCATGTCACAGCACGTGACCGAACCATGCCAGCTTGCGTCACTTACTTGTCAGGCTATCATGTAACAACACGTGACCGAACCATGCAAGCTTGCGTCTCTTAATTGTCAGGCTATCATTTTACAATACGTGACCGAATCATGCCAGCTTGAGTCTCTTAATTGTCAGGCTATCATGTCACAGCACGTGACAGAACCATGCCAGCATGATTCTCTTAATTGTCAGGCTATCAGGTCACAGGACGTGACCGAACCATGCTACCTTGCGTCTCTTAATTGTCAGGCTATCATGTCACAGCACGTGACAGAACCATGCCAGCTTGCGTCTCTTAATTGTCAGGCTATCATGTCACAGCACGTGACAGAACCATGCCAGCTTGCGTCTCTCAATTGTCAGGCTATCATGTCTCAGCACGTGACCGAACCATGCCAGCTTGCGTCTCTTAATTGTCAGGCTATCATGTCACAGCACGTGACCGAACCATGCTAGCTTGCGTCTCTTAATTGTCAGGCTATCATGTCAAAGCACGTGACCGAACCATGCCACCTTGCGTCTCTTAATTGTCAGGCTATCATGTCACAGCACGTGACCGAACCATGCCAGCTTGAGTCTATTAATTGTCAGTCTATCATGTCACAGCACGTGACACAACCATGCCAGCTTACGTCTCTCAATTGTCAGGCTATCATGTCACAGCACGTGACAGAACCATGCCAGCTTACGTCTCTCAATTGTCAGGCTATCATGTCACAGCACGTGACAGAACCATGCCAGCTTACGTCTCTCAATTTTCAGGTTATCATATCACAGCACGTGACCGAACATGCCAGCTTGCGTCTCTTAATTGTCCCTCTACTGCAATATGTCACTGATATTGACCACATCACTGGTTGGAGACAACATGTAGTTACGGCTAGGCCTGTCAACGGGTACCCGGGTCCCGGGTACCCGTTGCCGTGTGATTACCCGGGTAGTAAAATTCCACCCGGGTACCCGTGAAAATGTGGCTTCTATGTCTATATTAACCGTGGGCCAAACTTCGACTCCCATGCTGCTTTTTGTGTTTACATTGTGGCTTGCGAAACAATTTATCAAATGAAAATTTTTGTTTCAAATATATGCTGTGAAGTACATCTAAGGAGAAATATCTGTCAACGGGAAATAAAATAGGGTCTCAACAAATACAATGTATTTTGATATATCTTTTTTTCTCTCAACGTGAAACAGAGATCGCACAACACACTAAAAAAATGGTTCTTTAAAAGAATCGTATAAAGAAACCAAAGTCCTTTGCCAAAAAAAAAGGATGGGCTGCTTAGAGATGAAAGACGCTGTGTTTGTTAATAAAAAAAACACCCTTGCTTTGACTAACTTTGCTTTGAAATACGCCGATTGATACTAGCTAATTTGTGTATCTACCCCCTCTCCTCCCTTCACTCCTATAACCCACACCCCTTCACTTCTTGTGTTCACTAACACGTGGTGACCTAGAAAAACTGATGCTAATAATGCGTACAAGGTCGTCAGTATTTAAATTTAATAAACTAAATAGTAACTAACAGTGTAGGATGGGCAGACGCCGGCTATGAGGATGGACTGCACAGAGATGAAAGATGCCGTGTTTGTTTTTTGTTCATTCAAACACCCTTGCTTGAAACTAACTTTGCTTTGAAATAGCCGACAGTGGGTCACCGAATGATACTATCTATCTAATGCCATTTTTTCTACTCTCCCCCCCCCTCTCCTCTCTTCCCTCCTATAACCCAGGGCTTCTCAAAATTGTTTGTATTGCGGACCGGCAGGAATTTTTTCCATTGCACCAGGAACCGGTGCACTATTTTCCCTGTACTTACATGGTAGCGAAATGTATTATATTTCCTTTTATTTTATTTCCTTTTATTTCTTTCATTTATTTGCTTATTGCCAAAAATGTCAAATTCTATAGGGTTAGTATTATTGATAGCAATTGGGGGATTATAATTGTATTTTTCTCTCCTTTCTTGATAACTTCCGCGGACCCCCACTTTGAGAAGCACTGCTATAACCCTCAGCCCTTGCATTCGCGTGTGTTTCTTGCTTTCATTAACACGTGTTTGCCTAGCCCAAAAATTGATATTAATAATACACCCAAAGTTAACAAGATGGGTTAGACGTTGTTTGGAATCAGGCCAATCAAGTTGACAGCGACACGGCAAAATGCAACCATTGTAATTAAATTATGTCTGTGAAGGGTGGCAACCCAACGTGATAAAACGCCATGTGAACGCTATTCATAAATTGATATTTATAAACAAACCGCCGATCCACCCAATGTCAGAAATTTTTTGGTGTCAACAAAAGCAATACCACTGACCAAAGCACAATCACTTCAGATTTACCGCAGTATTGCGTCCTTCATCGCCATTAGCATCGAATACCGACGCCAAGTGGATATTAACATTCAAGGTATGACACTGAACGTTACGTCATTACCGTTGACATTTTATTTGCATGTTCAGTTTACAGTCATTTATGATTATGACGAATGCATTTACAGCAGGAAATGAATAAACGTTTTTAGTGCATTATAGTTAATTGTAGTACATTAGTAATAGTATGTTACTGGAAGCAAGCCGTTGTTTACTACTACTGTGTGAAATGAGGTGCATGGATGGTGGTTAGGTTGCATTGTATAGCGATCATGACGGGGAAAAGTATGCGACGTTTAAGTTTAGAACGGGTAACCCGGGTACACGTTCGAAATTTTCACGGGTACCCGGGCAGCTTTTTTCAACAAAATTGACAGCCCTAGTTACGGCAATACCATTGTAATCACATACAAGAGTTTTGTCAGCATGTAATTGAAGCCTTAAAATAATTTCAAACTATTTATTATCAATTAGAGGTAAATTAATTAGTTAAATTGTACAGCCCACGTTAATAATATCAATTTAATATACATGAGGTTACACGGGCAAAAGAATTGATTTGTTCATCTTTTGTTTTAATGTCAAATGTTGACTGGTTGACAATAAACAATTTCAAACTGTATTTAATTTTTAATGGATACTAATTTTAAGCTAAATTATTTTTAGTAAATGGATAACATATAAACATGTTTATACCAAAAATACCTTTAATAATAATAAAATTTAAAAAGTATATTAAAAAATATAAGAAAAAACTTTACGGTGTAGATACAAAGGTGTCGAAACGTCCGGGGTCGAACTATCCGGGGTCGAATCGCCCGGGATCGAATCGTCCGTGGTCGAACCATCCGTGGTTGAACCGAGCGGGGTCGAAACGTCCTGGGGTCGAACCGTCCTGTGGTCGAACTGGCAGGGTCGAACTATCCGGGGTCGAATCGTCCGGGGTCGAAGTGACCGACCACCATAATAAACACCCTTAATTATCACTGTGGCCTAAAGCTAAGGAACATCTTTAACTTTAGAACTAATCCAATTTCACAGTGAAAGCAAATGATTTCTAATAGTCAAGTATAACCTATTGTGCATTTTATAATTGATATATAGACATGTAAATAATATAATGTAGACTGTGTACTTACATACATCTTAACAGCAGACCAACAAACAACAACTTTGAAAAAATAAGTGTCACTGGTAAACATCTAGTGTGTCTATATTATTATTGTGTTGGGTCTTTAAAGCACGGCACGGTTTTTAAAAAAAAATTTGAATAAGGTTAGTTCAATTAAAATACTAAAGGTTGGGTGAGTGTGTAACACAGGACTACCAACGCTGTCTAATTTTTCATTTTTTAATTAATTAATTATTTTTTTAAAAATAACATTGTTGACGTCAAATTTTCTAGACCTCCCCCCTCCCCCTTGTCAAAAATTTTCAGACCCCCTCACCCCCCCCCCTATTTTGTTGACGTAATTTATGGACAGCCCAAATATAGTAATTGCTATCGTAAGATTAAGTGAAAATGTTAGTGCGAAAACTTAAGAGTAGACAACGTTATAATATCGTCCACCACAGACTTTTAATTTTATTTTATAAACATATTTTACTCTTTAAATATTTCAAATAAAGGTGGTGTATCTATAATTTTGTTAATTATTTATATTAAGGCTCATATAAAAGATTTCTTTTAACTTTTTAAAAATTACGTAATGTTACGAGTAACCCTCAATATTCTTTTACGTTGTATCCCTAGCTTAGGGGTCGAGAGGAAGTTACGCACCACTTCAGGAAACAAGAGATGAAGAAATAAACGTCTCCTTAATGTGCGCGAATACAAGCTATGATGATATATATTTCAAAGTAAGTATAGATATTTAATAGTTTACATACCTACAACACTGAAAAAAACATTTACAATAAATTTACTTTATAAAAATAATAATTGCTGAAATCAGATTAATTGTAATTTTTATTAATAAAACTTTGTCTTATACAAAGTTATTTTGTCGTTCATCATACACTTTTAATTTATATTTGAATTTATTTTATTTTTTGTTGAGTTATCAGCCTTTCAAAGGAATGTGTCTGTGGCTAATTTTATATTATCAATAATTATAACGCTCTATTTTAAGGCGTAGTAACTCCCGATTTATAAAAAAAAACATGGAAAATCAGGACGGGAAATAATAAACATTTTGGTGTCGAGATTAACAGACCTTGTTTCACGCTGTAAAATATTTTATGACGTGACGACATTGTTGTAGCTTATGTTAATTTATTTTTTAAAAAGGAACAGTAAAGAGAGCCGTGGGGTATTTTTTAGGGACTTTTTATGTTGCTATCCCACTATATGTGAGTGCGTAAATGTGTGTGCTCGAGTGTGTGTTGGGGGTGTGTGAGGTTGTGTTTTTAGGTAATTATTTTAATGTCTGCATTTGTTTCGCCTTAAACAAGACAAGTATTTATATTTTTACACCCTTCATGTTTGTTATGTGTGCAAGTATGTATAAGTATATCAGAAAGAACCATGGTTTATATTAAGTCATTTTATAAAGTTGAAATCCCGTTGTTTGTGTGTGTGTGAGTGTGTTTTTGTGTGAGTGTTACTGTGTTGTGTCTCTTTGTGTGTCAGTGTGTGTGTGTATGAAGAAATCACATTAATTATATAATTTAAAATATGCATTAGGGTAAGATTGAGGCTAATTTGCGACACATTTATTTTTATATAGAGGGGTCACATTTGTGACCTTTTGAAAGGTGATTTTCTTTGGCAGTAGCAGATGTCAATAATGTCACCTAAACCCTGGGTGGCACTAACTGTAGCTCATTCATTGTTAGTATAGATTAAGTATAACTTAGGCTAAACTTTTAGATTAAATCCTAAGTATAATACTTGCGATTTAACAATTTGTATATTATTATGGAAATCGATTTAAATGCCGAAGCAGGATCAAACTTAAATTTTAATATAAGATTGTTTATAACGAATTATTTAATCGAATCTAGAATAAGAATAGTTCGGCTATTGTAGAAAAGTTAAAACAAACAAAATCTACGGCAAGCTGGTATATTTTCTTTTATAAAGCACTCAATTTTATACAGGCTAATAACATGAAATTGCAATATCAAAAAAAATGTTAAGCACACTAAACTACATTTGATGAATTTGATGCATGAAGCAAGTGTATCGTCATGAAAACAATGTCAATGATTGTTAGCTTGGAGATTTATTTACCTCAGGTACTTTAATAGTATACGTGATTTTTGTGTAGCGATTACTCAATAAACTGGTCCAAAGGAACAGATGGAGTGAAAAGAAAAGACTGGGTGTTTTAAAGAAGAAAATAGATTATGTATAGGAGTTGTATGAAAAAGCGTAAGAGTGAGGCTAATGAGCGAAACACTTATTTGTATTTTGAGGGCAACTTCGTGACCTTTTGAAGTGTACTTTTGATCCTCTAGGGTCAGGAGTTGATAGTATCTTCCAACTCCGGGTGGACTTAACTTTATAGCTTAGCCACTGTTATTTTACTTTTGTATAATTTAAGCTGAATCTGCAGGGTAAATTTTATGCTCAAATCCTGAGATTCAACGGGTCTCTTAAACATATGAACCATAATTCCCCCTCCCCTAGGCATCGATCTTTAGATAAATATTATCTGGTGCAATAAATAAAAAAATCCTAATTTGTTCCCTGAAAAGGGTAACTCTGAGAATGGTAAAAAATAATATATATATATATACATATATATATATATATATATGTATATAATATATATATATATATATATATATATATATACTATATATATATATACATATATTACAAAGTAAACGTTTATGATACTATAATTATAATTTATAACTTTTTGTAAGACGATATCTATATTTGTTAAAAAAACAATAAAACTGATGTAAGCTATGATTATTTTTTAAGTTAATCTTCATAAAATTTCTAAATTAAATGTAAATTTTTAAGCTATTTTTGAATATGCTTATTCTAGAATATATACTTGAAAAACCTCTACATGGTTGCCATAGTAATAACATATTTAATAGTATATGCAGATGACACTGTCTTTTTCCGTCCATATACAAAATATTTTCAATTTTTTAAGACATTGAAAGAGGTAGAGGCTCCAAAGTTAATGTAAACAAATCTGAAATTAGGGGTATAGGTATGTGGCAAGATAGACTAGATTTTCCTTTAGGCATAATATGGAAGGAGAGTCTTAGAATTTATGGGATCTCTTATTCCAATAATCAGACACAGACAAACACTGAAATATGGAGGAAGATTGAACAATCTGTTAAAATTGTTATTGACAGGAACAAATACACAGCAAAAACTATTTTTGGAAGGAGCACAATAATAAACACATAAATTATGTCATCCCCAAAAACAATATATACAGGAACAATATGGGAACCCCCACCAAGGGTTTAAAAGAAATGAACTCAGACATAACTAAATACATATTCCAAAGAAACAATACACAATATCAAACATACAACGCTAATACTATCTAAGCTAGATGGAGGAATAAACTTGCCAGATATACAAATAACAATACAAGCACTCAGAATAAAATTTATAGGACAAGTCAATAGAAAAAAATCAGAAAATACACTCACTCATTATTACTTAGGGATCAGATTAGGATTTTTTAACAGCAATAGATAATAGCACTGCACATTACATTGGAAGGAAACAACCGCAATTTCATACAGCATGCATCAAAGCAATAAAAGGCAATGAAGAAGTATTACACAAAACAAACATAGAAAAATTTACAGATTTAATCAAAAGACAAGCAACACTTATGAACATATAAATGGACAAAAGATTATGGAATTACAAAAATTGAGGATACATTTAAAAATACTCATATTATAGATATGCCTAATCAAGAAAAAGAAATAACATAAAAACTAGTTTACAATACAACACCAGTCTCATCAAGGAAATATATGGACAGATGGCAAGAATAAGCTGTCCCACTCTACAGGTTAGGGGCTGATGAGACTGAACAACATTTATATCTCACATGCAATACAATTTTACAAACTAAATCCACACTCCAACAATTCATACCAGCAGGGACAATACACACTGTAGATATAGACAAAGCAATAACACTAAACATAATATCAGGCTCTATAAACAAGAAACAACATACAATAAGCTTAAAGATACTTTCACAATACAGAAAACACACATGGCATCAAAGACTGAAGGCATTTTTCAACAATCACAACTACACCAACATAACATTAGAACACATTTTTAGACAAACAATACAGAAAATGGTAGACAATCTGAAGCGGATTAATTGAAATTGAAGAAAAATATATGATATGCATTTTATTTATTTTCTATCAAAAATGTTTTAAATATTGAAAAAGTTTTTGTCACTTAAATTCAAAATACTATGTGATTCTATGTAAATGCTTATGACATTACATTTAGAATAAATTATGTTGTATCATGATGTACATAATTTTATTAATATACATGGATACTGTGTATCTTTAATGTAAAATGAGCTTCTGTGAGCAATATAATAAAAAAAAGTAACCGTCAATAAAGTAATCGTTATTGCTCTCCCTTTCTTTGTAGATAGAAGAGAGGGTCGTCTGGGCAGATGGCAGCAGCACACGTCGACTTAGTCATCCTCTTAATGGGAGTTTCCACCCCAAAGGGTAGATGTGGATTATTTTCCTACTTTGGCCCGCCATAGCTGCGGCGCCACCACGGCACAGAATACGGGTCTAAATAACCAATGGCTGTCGCAAGATAGGGGGACACATCATCGCAGACCACCCATGGAGGTGTGGGCAACCGCAATAACCAACCACATAGTGTTGGGTAAGGGACTCCCCATTGGGAAAGACTCCTCAGAGCTGACGTCTGACCAAAGTTCCTCACGGCACTTTTTCTAATATTGTACTGGCCCACCTCGCCCTAAACATTGCCGTTCACTGAAAATACCTAGAAAGGGGGACGAAACGGTCGCTTCTGATGACCCGACCCTCAACGGGTACAATGATTTTCATCATCGATGGGGGCATTCTCCACCATGGGTGCCCCGTCTACATTCCGTACAGCGACTGTAATCATCTGTCTACCTGCCTAGCTAACCCTAGCGGGACTTCGACGTTCCTCGTCGGTACTGTTAGTTTCGGGTCTCGCGCACCCTACTTATCCAGAGGACCCCGTAAAGGTCAGCCCCTTTCTCCGGCACTAGAATTAAATGCAATTTACAACTGTGGTGAATAAATGTATTATTCAACAGACACTGAAAACGCTATCTTTAATTTATGCTATTTCATCCCATCACTTGGGAAAAAATTTAAATGAACATGAAAGATTCCTATAATTCCTTTCCATAGATCTCCGAGTCTCCAGTGCCGAATTACGGGAACATTCAGAATCATTAGTAAAGCATTTATTTACATTAAATTTTAAGTACTAATGTTATGTAACAGTAATATTTAAAAATTTCAAAAACTTACATCTAAATTATGTTCTAAATTTACTATCACAATGTTCTCTCGTTATTCGTGGGGTTACGTACTTTACCCCCCGCCCCTGGGCAAATGGCGAGAAACCGCGAATATTTGATGCAGTTTTAAAACGCCTGTGTATGAGCTTATATACGGTACTAAATGCTTCAAAAAATCTTTCTAAAGACACAATTAATCTTTAATACAGTAAAAATGTGGTAATAATGAGTTCAGTTAAGTATTTCCGTCTTTGTTCTGGATAGATGTACTTCCTCTTTTGATGATTTCAAACACAAAAGCTATGGAACTGGTATTTTACAATATGAAGCATCACGTACACTATTAAAATGTTTCACCTCAACCTAATTCATCAGCTTACTTACAGTATTGTGGTTAGAGTCACTTACAATATTGTTGTTAGAGTCACTTACAGTATTGTGGTTAGAGTCACTTAAAGTATTGTGGTTAGAGTCACTTATAGTAATGTAGTTAGTGTCATTTACAGTATTTTGGTTAGAGTCACTTACAGTAGTGTGGTTAGAGTCACTTACAGTATTGTTGTTAGAGTCACTTTCAGTATTATGGTCAGTGCTGTAGCAAGGGGATGGTAGAGAGGTCCCTATTCTAAATTCCCACCAACAATGCCCTCAAGGGAGTGTACATTATCTCATGTCATGATGTCGAATGTCAAAATGCAGGCTCCCCCCCTCATTGAGGCAAAGTTCCCCAGGGCCCCAAATCTCTAACTACGCCACTGTCTCACCTCCAAAATGTTACTTATTTCATATCTACATTTTCTTCTCCTTTTTTTAAATTAGGAGTTACACCGCTTATCAATGATATATGATTGATATTGATAATCTATAACGATAATAGGCACTTTTCTTTCCGTCCTGTCTGGTCCTCGATAGCGATTTGTTCCTCAAACTCCTACAGACTCCTACAGCCAATCACTAGCGGCAAAATATTATTTTTAAAAAATTACATATTGAACAAATTTACGCGGACGTTCAAAACGAGTTATTTTTGGTGATTTTTTTGGTCATCAATCAGTACTGTGTTGCCATCTTGAAGTGTGTCACTCCTTCTAATCAGGGCCAGCCTTAGGGCAAGGCGAACGAGGCAACCGCCTTGGGCCCCGCGCTTTTCGGGGCCCCGCGCTTTGAAGAAACATTTTTTACTACTTTTTAAACAATTTTACTACTATTTCGCAATATTTATTTAAAAAAAAAGTTTAATACAACGATATCAAGAAAATTTAACAGGATAAAACGATTAGAAAAATAAAAGTGTTAATATAATAAAATATTATAAATTATTATCATCCTAAATCTTATTGCAAAATTTATTTTTTTCCTAAGCATTTAGTAAGCATTGATTGATTCGGGTGAACATTTTAATTTTTTTAAAAACCCCATTTTAGGCTTTACCTTGCTATTTAAAGACAATTTCAATTTAAGGACACCCTCATGTCAACCTAAATGTCTTATATATTTAGCACCTAAGAACAAAATGATTTGTTTCCGTTGCAAACGTTTTGGAAACAGTTTGTCTGCTTTGAGATATGACGAGATTTGTGCATGGAAAAATGCCAGTGTGCGACTGTATGATCATGAAAAATCAAAGGGACTTTATATCTACTTTGAAATGTTTTGAGCTGCCATGGAAAACAGGCTTACAGCACGATGCACAATTGACAAGCAAATTAAAAAATTAATAAACATTGAAAAGGCTCGTTGGCATAATGTATTTCAACGTCTCATGGCCATTGTTCAATTTCTTGCTGAGCACAACATGGCTTTTCGACGTTAAGTGGATAAACTACATCAGACACACAATGGAAACTTTTAGGGTCTCGTTGAATCGCTGACAAAATTTGATCTGGTTTTGTAGGAGCATATTCGAAGTATGCAAACCAATAAAATTCATGATCACTACTTGTGTAGGCGAATTCAAAACGTGCTCATTTCGTTGATGGGAAATAAGGTAAGGAAAATTATTGTAGGAAGAGTAAAATCAGTAAATACATTTCAATAATACTGTATTGCACACAAGATCAGTGATCAAGAACAGATGTCACTGACAATTCGCTATGTAAGCACAGGATTAGGAATATTTTTAAGTAATTAATGAAACTTTATACGTTTTCTAAAAGTAAAAGAAACTACTATACAACATCTGCTTGATATCTTACTATTGGAACTGACAAAATTTGCTGAGATGTTTCTGAAATCCGCGGTCAAGGATACGACAACGGTGCGAACATGAAGGGGAATAATTCAGGCGTACAACCTCTTCTTTTACTATAAAAATCCTTGGGCATTTTTTGGGGTTTAATTCAACAAAATTATTTTCTTGTTTTATTTTCTGCTTCAACAAGGCGATAGGCTATCCTTTCCAAGTATGTTCGAAATATTTGTGAAATAAGATGGGAAAACTGTGGGGGAAAGTTTAAAGGCAGTGCGATATCAAGTAGCCGAAATCTATGATGCACTTTTCGAAGTTAAAGAGCACAGTTGTGATCCAAAAGCTCGAAGTAAAGAAGAGTCATTGTGTAACAAAAACATTTAAAAAACGTAATCACTTCTATTTGATTGTTTTCATTGCTTTTTTAAATCCTTTATATTAACTCGTGGTGTCTGCGGCCGCCCGCCCGACCGCCCGCCCTTGCTTGTCGCCAAAACTTTTGATCGATTTTTAACCCACTTGCTCATAAGCTAGCGAGCTGAAATTTTGCAGGCAGTTTTGTACCGATGATAAAAACAATGTGTAAAAATTTCAGATCGATCACATGTACCGTAATTGAATTATTGATTTTTTTAGATTATTTTATTTATTCCTATGTATCATGTTATTTTTTTAGATAGAGTGTAAGGGTGCGCATTATATTGAACAACCTTTCTGTCGCACAATAAGGTGCGTATTTTACTGACAACACTTTTTATAAACATATTCCTGATCGGTGCGCATTATATTAAATATGTTTTACGACACAACTACAATTTTGTATTTTTGGATGGTCTTGCGCTGCGTATTATAATGAACATTCTTTTAGTTACGTCTCATAGATAAAGGATTTATAGTGAAAAACTTGGTTTTGTACGTTTTTTTTATATTAAATCCTTTATATTAACTCGTGGTGTCTGCTTGCTTGATTGCTTGCTTGTCGCCAAAACTTTTGATCGATTTTTAACCCACTTGCTCGTAATCTAGCGAGCTGAAATTTCGCAGGCAGTTTTGTACCGATAATAAAAACAATGTGTCAAAATTTCAGATCAATAGCATGTACCGTAATTAAAATATTGATTTTTTAGATTATTTTATTTATTCTTATGTATCATGCTATTTTTTGAGATAGAGCATCGCGGTGCGTATTATATTGAACAAAGTTTCTGTCGCGCAATAAGGTGCGTATTTTATTGACAACTCTTTTTTATAAACATATTCCTGATCGGTGCGCATTATATTAAACACGTTTTACGACACAACTGCAATTTTGTACTTTTGGGATGGTCTTGCGCTGCGTATTGTAATGAACATTTTTTAGTTACTTCTCGTACATGAAGGATTTATAGTAAAAAACTTTTTTTTTCGGTTTTTTATTTAATTATAAGTCATTTTGTTCCAATTTAATTACAGCAGCAAAGAATTATAAAATATTTCAGTCGATCTAGCAACTGCAGTTGACAGCATAGAACATACTTGCAAATGGTTTAAGTCTTACATAAAGGACGGTTTTGAAATAGCAATAGCAATTGCAAAAGAAATTGCCACGTACTTACAATTTGAAACCAAATTTGAAAATTTAATTTTTCAAAGAGTAGAGAATGCGAAAAAGAAAACAAAAATACAAATAAAGGAGATGATGAAGGATTTGTAGATGCACAAGAAAAAAATTCGCACAGTTTTTAAACAGTCGCTTTGAACAACTGCGAAGGCATCATGCCTCGTTTCGATTTTAAAATAAAATAAATTTCATCAATTAGAAAAAAAATAAATGTCTAAATTGCAGTATGAATCTGGAGAAAAAAGCTAAGAGCGTGCAAAAATTAGGATCTTGATGGGTTCCTGGTTTCTGAAGAGTTGCAATCATTGAGTTCCATAACTCCTGCAGTCACCTGCAGCTATCTTGTTTAGATTGTGCAGTTTCTTTCAGTTACTTTGCTAACACACACATTGCACTTCAAATACTTGTAAGTTTTGTATTCCTATCACTATGGCTTCGGGAGAAAGACAATTTTCGAAACTAAAACTTTTAAAAACCTATGTGTGATCAAAAATGATTCAAGATTGGATCAGTAACTTGGCAATAATTTGGTCAATTGAGAATGCTGTAATTAAAACTGTACTACCATTAACTTATTTCACATTTTGCAGCCGCCAAAGCTCGCTAGTGTATATAGTTTATAATGTCAAGTTATATATATCTATATTTAAATAAAAACTGTCAATTATACAAAAAACAAACAAACAAAAACAACACTTCAGTTATTAATATCTTCATGAGTTTTAGGATCTTCAATTATAGAAAGAAGACTGTACTAACTGATGTGTCAGTGATATTATAGAAGATAAATTTTAATAAATTTAATTTTTTATTTCCCATTATTTTAATACTAGATACAGGCCGCGGCATAGCTTACGTCCAAGACTTGCTCATTGATAGTGTAAAGAACCTTGGGAGGAGTGGGGAGGAAGGACACAAACAGCGGCATGAAGAAATGAAGACAACGCGAGTGAAGGTCTGAGTGGGGGGGGGGTGGATCGCAGACGCATTGTTGATATCGAGCTATGCGCACTGAGGCTGTTGTTACCTTCCCCCCCCCAGCCCCCACCCTTTACTAACATCGCTTGCCAACAATAAACTGAGAACTGACCCACCGAGGGTAATTCGGCATGCTTATTTGCATACGACTTGCTCTTGTTCTGGTGAATTATATCTATAGAAGAAGATTTGCAGAAAAGCAAATTTTGCATGGGTCTCTATTCTCGTCTACTGCCTTGGGGCCATCCATAAATGACGTCATGCAGCTACGGGAGGAAGGAGGTCACACATTTGTGACGATGTGTGACAGGAAGAGAGGAGTGTATTGGAACTGTGACATCACGTCTAAACGTGCAACTTTAAAAACAAAATAGCAACAACAACAAAAATAGTTGCACTTAAATATTTGATCTCTTACTATTTATTTAATGACGTTTTATGTGGCTTCACACGTGTTACGATAATAGAATTCTTGCCTACACTAAATAAATACTTAAATGACAATAAAGTGATTTGAAACATGCTCTTTATCAAAAAGAAAGTAGGGTTTTTATGGGGGGGGGACACAACTTTATGACGTCTAACTCTTTGTGACGACGTGTGGGGAAGGAGGTGAAAAATCGTCCAAAATTCCATGACGTCATTTATGGACGGCCCCTTAGGCCCGGGGCATCGCTCATCTTTTCTGCCTTGGGCCCCGCATTTTCTAGGGCCGTCTCTGCTGCTAATCACTACTGTTGCTCCTAGACAACATGCCACCGAAACGGTGGCGGAAAGTCCATGGACGGGCTTTGTTGCTCGTTTAACAATATTATGGAAATATTTCTTATAAGAGAAATAATTCAGCAGAAAAAATTTAAAAACAAAACTGAAAGTCTATGATACACGACATTATACTTTGTCTGAGCCAAAGTTGTATTACATACAGTTTCACTTTAAATGATGTTAGCAATTATTTGTTTTAAAAATAAATGTATAGAAATGTCTTAGATAGTAGTGAGAGAGTAAACTATTAAACACATATGAATATTGTAGAATGTATGTTTGAATACACGTTATTCAGTGACTCCGTTTTATGTCTATTATACTTCGTAAGTTGCATGCCACTTACTCTCAATCCATATCTTAGGGATACAATGTAATAAATAATAAGAATTCCACTACCCACTTTATGGCATACCCCAAAAAGCCGTATTTGATAATGCACATGTACCTAGCATGTCATGCCCTAAAACAGGGGTTCCCAACCTTTTAGTACTCTAGAACATTCTAAAATATCTGTAGGGTGGCGGGCACCACCTATTTTTAATCGACAAACTCCTTCCATAATTTCTCATTTTCCAATAATTATTTTCTTATATTCATAATTTAGTAATAAAAAATAAAGACAAATGTTTGAAAATAATTCAATTATTATTCAAATTGCATACACAAATAGAAATATATTTACAAAACGTAAACAAAAAAACACAAATACAAAGAAAACATTTTATTAAAAAATATAATGACAGTATATCAATGTGATCATTGGCATTGCATATCATTGGCTAGTGCCTCATAATTATGAGAGTATGACGATAATCCTGTTAGCAAACAATCATAAAGATGCTATTCGATGAGTCGAGATATATATATTGATTTTTTAAAGTTCATATTAGAAAATAATCATTCGCATAAATATATCGAACCGAAAACGATTTTATATGCCACTTATTTCAAAAATGGGAAATTTTCTCTGTCCATTGTATTCCAAAAGTCATCTGATATTAAGGATTTTAGCAAAATATCATTCTTAAGGTCCAAAATTTCTAACTCTACTTCTTCTGTCTTACCTGGAACAAAATCTACAACACTTGCGGCCATTTCAATTACATTTATTTGCAAGTAAGAGGATTGATACAGAAGGAAACAATTGGCTCGATATGTGTATACTGTACAAATATCTCTTCAAACTGTTTTTTGACTCTTGAAGATGCTTAATAAATAATGACCTGTCATCTAAACAAATCCAATTTAGCTTTAGATGACCTTACAGAGCGTATCATTTCAGATAATTTTTTGGTTCACCTTGCAACTCCAAATTTAAAGAATTCAATTTCTCCATGATGTCTACGAGAAATCCCAAATCAATCAAGCCAACGAGAGACAGCTAGTTCATCATAATTTTCCTTTTTATCGTTTATAAATGTTTTTATTTCTTCAATTAAACTCACAAATCATGTAAGAACATTTCCTTTACTGAGCCAACGTACTTCAGTATGCAGATAAGATCATGTTCTTTATCTTCAGTATCTTCTAAAAGGGCCTAGAAAAGTCGGTGTTGCAAAGGAGCTGCTCCAATAGAATTGAATAATTTTGTAACCATTTTCATAACGTGCTCAAATGGCAATATTTTACAACACAGGGCTTCCTGGTGGATAATACAGTGGTAGGAAATAAAGTTTTAAAATTATTCATCCTTCTAGCAGGGGGCAACAAATCCTTTGTTTTTACCGACCATTGCAGGATCAATATCGGTGGTTATTGCAGACAGCTTGTGCAAAGACATATTTATTGACTTCGCGTATGTTCTGAATGTATGACAAATATCCTCACCCCTTATCTGTCCTGCGTGTACAAGGCGTGATGTGCAAATAGCAGGCTAGAGTGAAGACTAAGAGTGCAGTCTGGCTCACAGCTAGACAAGTTTTCAGTAGTTGATGTTTATTTTATTTCCATTGTTAGATGGAGAACAAGTAAAATGAATTTTCAAAAAATTCTTGAAATATTTATACATTTTTAGAGGAATAAAAGCAAAAACTTGAAGCGCATTTTAGTCGGGGTTAAACTGGGAATATGTATCCCGCCACAGTATACAACGGGGGTTATACTGGTATATGTATCCCACAACAGTATACAACGGGGTTATACTGGTATATGTATCCCGTCACAGTATACAACGGCGTTATACTAGTATATGTATCCCGTCCCAGTATACAACGGG